>JAJIBD010012479.1:0-41242 GCA_021461705.1 Cryptotis parvus
TGTGATGATGGTGACAGTGGAGCTAGCTGTGATGATGGTGACAGTGGAGATGGCTGTGATGATGGCGACAGTGGAGATGGCTGTGATGATGGTGACAGTGGAGATGGCTGTGATGATGGTGACAGTGGAGCTAGCTGTGATGATGGCGACAGTGGAGATGGCTGTGATGATGGCGACAGTGGAGATGGCTGTGATGATGGCGACAGTGGAGATGGCTGGATGATGGCGACAGTGGAGATGGCTGTGATGATGGTGACAGTGGAGATGGCTGTGATGATGGTGACAGTGGAGATGGCTGTGATGATGGCGACAGTGGAGATGGCTGTGATGATGGTGACAGTGGAGATGGCTGTGATGATGGTGACAGTGGAGCTGGCTGTGATGATGGTCGACAGTGGAGATGGCTGTGATGATGGCGACAGTGGAGATGGCTGTGATGATGGTGACAGTGGAGATGGCTGTGATGATGGCGACAGTGGAGATGGCTGTGATGATGGTGACAGTGGAGATGGCTGTGATGATGGTGACAGTGGAGATGGCTGTGATGATGGCGACAGTGGAGATGGCTGTGATGATGGCGACAGTGGAGATGGCTGTGATGATGGCGACAGTGGAGATGGCTGTGATGATGGCGACAGTGGAGATGGCTGTGATGATGGCGACAGTGGAGATGGCTGTGATGATGGTGACAGTGGAGATGGCTGTGATGATGGCGACAGTGGAGATGGCTGTGATGATGGTGACAGTGGAGATGGCTGTGATGATGGCGACAGTGGAGATGGCTGTGATGATGGTGACAGTGATGATGGCCGTGATGATAGTGACAGTGATGATTGCTGTGATGACATGACAGTGGAGATGGCTGTGATGATGGTGACAGCGGAGATGGCTGTGACGATATGACAGTGATGATGGCTGTGATGACATGACAGTAGAGGTGGCTGTGATGTGATGATGGTGATAACTGTGATGATGGCGGTACAGGAATAGGTGGAGACCATGATGTGCTACTGCTGATGCTGAGACTAAAGGTGGTGACAACAGTGATGACGGTGGCAATAACGGTAATGGTGATGGAGATGATGCTGGTGCCTGACCGCAGCGATGGTGGTGATGATGATGACACCCAATAGAATCATATACAATTGTACGTCACTATATACAGGCTTACTTTGGTTTGGGGTTTAGTTCTTTATTTGCTTGTTTTTGGGGCTACATCTGGTGATGCTCAGGAGTTGACCCTGTCTCTGAACGCAGCAATTATTCCTGGCAGTGCTCAGGGAACCATACGGGATGCTGGAAACTGACCCTGGGCCAGCCACCTATGAGGCAAGGGCCCTACCTGCTGTGTTGTCTCTCCTCAAGATAGCCTCAAAATAGCCTCACATTTAGAGAAATGTGTCATTAAGTAATTTTGTGTGTTCAAGCATTGTCAGGTGTACTCCACACAGACCCCAGTGGCACAACCAATCTTACCTCAGGGCTGTCTTGTATCTTACTGGGGCTAATAAGCAATACCAGTAATAATAATACTTGTGTAAGCAAGTGGTATTATTATTAGCTCCTCCTTAGGGGAGTCGTGATTGCAGTGATTCCGGCCTCGTAATCTCTCTTAACCCTTCAGAATCTTGATCCTGGTGGCTCGGGACCAACTCTGGGAAGGGCAGGGTGCAGGCTTATACCTGTCTGCTTGGGCCTCAACCCTCACATCCCTCTGCCTTCCATTTCAGGCCGACGCCGTGGATGAAGATGCCCTATACCGCGCCTTCGAAGGGGTGGACTGTGTCTTCCACGTGGCGTCCCTATGGCATGTCCGGTGCTGAGAAGGTGTCATGTTCAACTCCTTATTATTATTATTATGTTACTGGCTTTGGAGCCACACCTACTCAGGGCTTGCTCCTGGCTCTGTGTTCAGGGATCACTCTTGGTCGACTCAGGAGACCATTTGGGTGCCAGGGATCAGACCTGGGTCGAGACCTGGGTCGGCTGCATGCAAGGCAAATGCCCCTCCCCATTGTCCTATCGCCTCCCAGCCTTAATTATTCTTCATTGAGTCCAGGAAGGCTGGGGCTCCTTCCAGTCCACATTTACAGCCTCAGTCCCTGAACAAGCTCTACCCCCTCTAGCTCAGCCGGGGCCAAGGGAACCCCTCGAGCCTCAGTTTCTCCTCCTCTGGCTTCTCATGTTGGTGCCACTGTCTCACACTCTCCGTTGGCCTCAGAACTCCCCTCCTCTCCCTCCTCTCTGTTTAAACACTGCATCCATGTTTTCAATGGCAAAACGCCAGAAGTCAGTGACACCTGTCAGACCCAGGCTTGTGTAAGCAAGTGGTATTGAAGCCACACAGTGACCGTCCATGCAGCTGCTCAGAGGAATGACCAAGAGCAGAGTAACTTCCTGGCTCTAAAGCAGTGTCTGTGACCAGACTGTTAGGCCAGTACTGTTGTTTTACTTTATTATGTTTAATTTCACTTTTTTTTTTGCTTTTTGGGTCACACCCAGCGGTGCTCAGGGATTACTCTTGACTCTGCACTCAAGAATTACTCCTGATAGTGTTTGGGGACCATATGGGAGGCCAATGAACAAACTCGGGTCAGCCGCATGCAAGGCAAATGCCCTAACAACTGTACTATCACTATGGCCCCAGTTTTGTTTTTTTTAATTTTTTTTTTTTTTTTTGGATTTTGAGGCACACCCAGCTATGCTCAGGGCTTACTCCTGGCTCTGCACTCAGGAATTAGTCTTGGTGATGCTGGGAGGTGCCATATGGGATGCCAGGGATTGAACCCGGATCAGCTGCATGCAAGGCAAACGCCCTCCCCTGCTGTTCTACCGCTCTGACCCTGTACCGTTGTTTTAAAAGGTAGGGCAGGACCTGGGAGCTCGCGCCAGTGCTTGAGAACATGACCCACATGTACAGGTCCTGAGTTCAGCCTCTGCCACCTCGTCCCTGGAGCCCTCGCGGGTGTGACCCTGTTAAGAACAAACAGGCAGGGGAGGAGCTGAGGGGTAACACTGGCCTCAAGTGTGTCCAGCCTGGCTTCAGTGGCCAGCACCCCATCATTCCCCAGCACCACCGGAACAGCACTGGGGGACCCCAGCTCTGCAGGGGGCCCAGGTAACCCCAGTTCAGCAGGGGGCCCAGGTATCCCAGTTCTGCAGAATCCCCAAGAGGGACCACAGCGATAGTACAACAGGTAGGGCATTTGCCTTGCACCCAGCTAACCTTGGTTAAATCCCCAGCATCCCATATGGTTCCCCAAGCACCACCAGGAGTAATTCCTGAGTATCGCCAGATGTAACTGGAAAAGAAAAAAAAATCTCTAAGAACAGTGCTGCCCACCCCTGCTGTGTCTCCTGAGCACTGCCTGCTAGGGTCCCCTCTTAAAAAGTGTCACCAGTGTCAGCCACACCTATGTGCTAATGACATGGATTAGCTGAGAAATAGTGAGCTCAAGAAGGTGGTAGCAGGGGCTGGAGCTGAGGGGAGTTTGCCTTGCATGTGGCTGACTCGGGTTCGATCTCTGGTGCTCATATGGCCCCCTGAGCACTGCCAGAAGTAATTCCTGAGTGCAGAGCCAGGAGTAACACCTGAGCATTGCTGAGTGTGACCCAAAAGCAAAATAAATAAATAAATAAATAGAGAGAGGGAAAGTCCATATAAAATCCTGTTTGGGGCTCTAGTGAAAGTACAGAGGGTAGGGTCCTTGCCTTGCCTGACTCAGGCTTGAGCCATATGGTTCTCCCGAGCATCACCAGGAGTCATCCCTGACTGAGTGCAGTGCAGGAGTCATCCCTGACTGAGTGCAGTGCAGGAGTCATCCCTGACTGAGTGCAGTGCAGGAGGAAGCCCTGAGTACCACTGGGAGTGGCCCCAACCAAAACAAACAAGCCCCCCTGCTCATAGAAGATGCAAAACTCTGGCTCCCCAAGCTGTTTGTTCGGCTGAGTCCCTTTTCCGCACTCCCGGCCCCTCGGCAGGGGTTGCTGCCATGTCCGGCCTCCATATTAGGATGCCAGGTGCTGGCCCCACCCTCCTGACAGTCCTCCTTCATGCAGCCACCTGCGTGCAGGCTCTGCGCCTTCTTTGCCGACCCAGGAGCTAAGTCAGACGGGTGCTATCTCCCTGGCACCTGAATAGCTGGTAGAGCTGGCACAGGAGTCTGGGCAACCTGCGAGCTGCCCCCCAAAGGCATCCTCAGCAACAGGCATGTGGTGGGGCTGTGACCTTTGAACTGTGACCTTGCCATCTCACTCTTGTCTTTTAGCTGCAGAAAGAGCAGATTGAGTCTATAAATGTTGGCGGCACCAAGCTAGTGATCGATGGTAGGCACGAGGGGCGGGTGTGACCTGCTGTGTGTTTCCTGTTGGCCCCCCTCTCTGCCACCACCTGGGCTCCGGGAGAGGGACGGGGCCCTGGGGCACTAGGAACCTTCTCCGCAGCTCTGCCTTGGGCAGTGTCTCCTGCCTGGCCCTGCATGGAGTGGCTCAGCATCTGGGGACCCAGAGATGCATAGCGGTGAGGGGCGAAAAGTTGCTGATTGCCCAAACGGAAGACCCCTCTTAGAGCCTCTGGCATAACCTGCGCCTGTTTCTCTGAGTGTGTGTTTCCTATGAGGCCTTCACCAAGCCCTTTGCTAAGTTGCCCTGGGCACACAGCCCTGAACTGTGTGGAGGAGCGAGGGGGGCGTGACCTGCAGGGCCCCAGGGGAAGGCGGGAGCCCTGTGGGTCACCCGCAGGGCAGGGCTGCTGGGCAGAGGGGCTAAGCTGGGGGAGCCAGACTGGGCTGGGCTGGGGCGGGAGAGATGGGGTGAAACCAGTGGGTGCATCCGAGGAAGCACTGTGGACAACCGCCAGCCAACAACCTGCTCGCAACAGCACCATGCGCGCCTGTGTTGTGTGCACATCTGTGTCGTGTGTGTATATTATATGTGCATCCCGGTATGTGGTCATGCGTATCTGTGCTGTTACATGTATGTGTGTGTGATCATGCATGCCTGCATTGTGTGTGCATGTGTGTGTGTGCTGTGTGGCCTGGGCATGCGTGTGTGTGTGTGTGTGTGGTGTGCTGTGTGGCCCGGTGTACATGCGCTTCTCTCCTGCAGTCTGTGTCCGCCGCCGGGTCCCGAGACTCGTCTACACCAGCACAGTCAACGTGGTCTTTGGCGGGAAGCCCATCGAGCAGGGCGACGAGGACTCCGTGCAGTACTTCCCTCTGGAGAAGGTGTGGGGGCGGGGGCACCAACCACACACCCAGGGTGACTTCCAGGAGGCGCCCTCTGGAGGGCGTGGGAACCTCTGGTGCCAGGCAGCCCTGGATGAGTGGGGCCACTTTCCCCCCCATGACCCACGTTCCTCCCAGCCAGCTTCATCTGGGCCTGGCTGCCCCATCCCTGTGGGCTGTCCCGGGTCGGAGAGAAAATGTATGTGGGGCTGACGGGCCCGAGCCGTGTCCCCCTTAACTGGCCCCTCTGCGGCTCTCTAGTAGGGCCTGGAATCTGCCTCTGCTCTTCTGCTCGGGGCTTCTGCCCAGAGGGTCAGAGGGCCAGGGATCACCCTGCAGTCCTGCCCCCCTGGAGTCCTCAGAACCAGATCTATGTGGCCTCAAACAAAAGGACAGAGTATGCAGACAGGGCCACAGCCCATGTCCCTGACCCTGGGGGGGCCCTGCCCCGCTGTCCCCGCAGCACATGGACCACTATTCCCGCACCAAAGCCATCGCTGACCAGCTGACCCTCATGGCCAATGGGACGCCACTCCCTGGTGAGTCTGTGCCCGTACCTCTGGGGACTCTGGGTGCGCCCATCTCCCGATTTGCCAGGCGGGCTGCCTTCCAGGGGACACTTCCCCAGGCCATCCACAGGCCCTTACCCAGCCAGGGGCACAGTCTAGGGGTTGCATCAGGCCCCCTCCCTCTTCTCTTCGGAAGGAGGATTACGTCATCGAGTCTGCGCAGATCTCTGCTTGTTTGCGGTGCTTCTCCCCGCTCTGTTCTGGGGTTGTTCCTTCCAGTACTCAGGGAACCATGCGATGCTGGGTATGGCACTGGGGTTCCCATATGAGAACCCTCTCTGAGAGGCTGGAGCGATAGCACAGCAGGTAGGGTGTTTGCCTTGCACACGGCCAAACCAGGTTCGATCCCCAGCATCCCATATGGTCCCCGAGCTCCATCAGGAGTAATTCCTGAGTGCAGAGCTAGGAGTAAACCCTGAGCAAAACCGGGATGACCCACCCCCAAAGTAAAAAAAGCTAAAAAAAAAAAAAAGAACCCCTCCTCTGAACCCATGAGACTCTCTCCAGCCCGGTCTGGCTCTCTTTTCTGCCAGTATACGTGAATGTGAGGGGAGGCTCTTTGTGCTGAAAGAGCATGGTGTCCCTAATGGAGAGTTAGGGGGAGCACTCTGTAAGGGCCAGGTGAGAGCCCCAAAGGCTGACCTGTCACTAACTCCCAGAAAAAAAGTAGGTGTGTTGCTGTCTGAGAGAAAGTGGCTCTGGCCAGGCTCCTGGAGAGCCCATAATGCTTAGGGGCATGTGCAGGCGTTCGGGAGAAGAGTTCCAATCCCGGCTCCAGCCTAGTGTGTGGCTCTGTGAGGGTTTTTGGTTTTGTTTCTGTTTGTTTGGGGGCCTCACTGTGTGGTACTTGCAGTACCAACATAAGCTCAATGTTCAGGGGCCTCTTCCAGCCCTGGTGCTCCAAGCTTGACTCTGGCACACAGACCCAACGCTCCAGCGCCGCTGAGCTGTCCCCAAGGTCCTTTAGCCATGTGGGCTTGAGCGATGTCCTTCGCCCCTCCCAGCCTGAAGTGTTTTTATTTAATCTGGGGGTGATGTTGAGGGTGACCCCAACACTTCTATGGGAATAAGATGCACATTTCTTTTTCTTTGGGAGGGGGTGACGAGGGAAGAGACAGTACGGCTAGTAGGGCATTTGTCTTACACGCGGTAAGCCCAGGTTCTATCTTGGCATCCCATGTGGTTCTCCTGAACCAAGAGTAAACCCTGAGTACCTCCAGGTATGGACTCTAACTCCCCCAAAAAAAATGCACACGATCTCTTTCAATGGCCAGTCTACATTTATCACGTGTTTGCTACGTGCCCCCTTTTTATAGACAAAAAAATCTCAGTAACTTCCTGGCATCCATAGGGAGGCAAGACCCTTAGGTAAGTCTTGCTTTCCAAATCCATAGGCTCTCTAGCGAAAGTCCCTGCTATCCTGATGATCACCATGTCCCACATCCAAACATTTAGTTTCCTCATTGTCTAAACCCAAGAGCCATGTGGATTTATTTTTTTATTTATTTATTTTGCTTTTTGGGTCACACCTGGCAATGCTCAGGGGTTTCTCCTGGCTCTGACTCAGGAATTACCTGGGGCCCGGGACCTATGATGCCGGATCAAACCTGGGCGGCATGGGCCTGCTGCGCAAGGCAAACTCCCTACCCGCTGGGCTACTCTCCGGCCCCTAGCCATGTGGATTTAGAACCAAGAGCTGCTGGAAGTTAGGATTCCCTGGGGGAGGGCTGGGATGTGTTTTGAGGGGTAGAACACGTCCTCCTGCGTGTGACCTCCCGGGTTTGATCCCTAGCACCGTTCTCTCTTCTACACCCCAAGGTTCCCATGTAATGCTCTCAGCGACAATAACCAAGACAAAGAAACCCCCTGGGGCCAGGAGCTAGTACAGGGGTGAGAGCCATGCTGAGCAGGCATCCAGCCTGGGTGAGATTCCTGGTCCCTGAGCATTGCTAGCTGCAGCCCTAGAGGCCTGAGCACTGCAGGCTCCGAGCATCACCCTGGCCTCACGCCCTGTCTGAACCACCTGGCACCCTTGCACCCCCAAAGAATCCCATTTTTTGGGGGAGAAGCGGCTGAGAACTTGGCTGCCTCCGCTCATGGCTATAGTTGAACTTGAGGGCTCTAATGCCAGATCCTGGTGCCAGCAGGCTGCACTGTACCTGGCTGAACAGGTTCCTGGGCCTGGCTCCATCCGGCTCCATCTCCTGAGGGCTCTAATGCCGGATCCTGGGTGCCGGCAGGCGGGCTGCACTGCAGACCTGAGCAGGTTCCTGGGCCTGGCTCCATCCAGCTCCATCTCCTGAGGGCTCTAACGCCAGATCCTGGGTGCTGGCAGGCGGTACTGCAGACAGACCTGAGCAGGTTCCTGAGCCTGGCTCCATCCGGCTCCATCTCCTGGGGGTGTCTGCGCTCCATGCTTGACCTTGGTGGGACCACTCAGCTGGGCTTTTCCAGCCCCCGTGCAGCTGGATCCCCTCTCTACCTGGGCCCTCCCTGCTGGCCTGGCAGCCTGCAGCCCAGACACCCAATCCTCTGGCAGAGAATTATTTATACCAGAATCCCCAGCACTCCATGATCGGCAGAGTCATGGATATCCTGGGCCTTGCCCCTCCATGGCATGGCTGCCCAGGGCCCTGCCAGCCAACCTCAGCTGCAACCTGACCGCCCCTGCCCCCGCCCCAGCCCCAGGTGACCTGGGTTTAAAATGAACTGCGGGCTGTGTGCAGAGAGGCGTACCTGATACCCTCCTTTCGGAGTCCAGCCTTGCTTACTCCTGGTCATTCCACTCCTGCACCCCAGGCCCGGTCCTGAGGCTCTGTCTTTAACCAGCAGAGAGGGCCTGGGCCCTGGGGGCCCCCCGTTTATGCAGACCCCAGCTCAGTGTGCCCACAGCTGTGCCCTCATGGCTCTGTGGGCATGAGGGGGGTTGAGTCATACCCAGCTGTGCTCAGGGCTAGTTCCTGGCTCTGCACTCAGGGATCACTCCCAGTGGGGTTCCAGGGCTCATGTGGGGTGCTGGTAACAGCCTGGCGTGGCTGCGTGCAACACCAGTGTCTGCCCAGCTCTCTCCTGCCTCTCACGGTTTTTAATTAATTAATTGTATTATATCACCGTGAGACATACAGTTACCTACAGCTCATGATTGGGTTTCAGCCACACAGTGTTGCAGACCACCCCTCCCGCAGTGCACGGTTCCCACCACCACCTGATTCCCTCCCACCCCCCAACTTGCCCTCGATGGCAGGCACTTCTCTCTCTCTCTCTCTCTCTCTCTCTCTCTCTCTCTCTCTTCCCTTCTTCTGTGCATTGTGGCTTGCAATACATATATTTAGGGGTTATGTATATCCCTTGACCTATGCGCAATGTTCTGTTCTAGTTTGGGCGTTACTGTATCACTGTATCACTGTCTTCCCGTTCATCATCGATTTGCTCGAGCGGGCCCCAGTAATATCTCCATATGTCCTATCTCATGCTAGTAGAGCCCAAGGGCATCTGCTTGCTCCAGGAACATAAGGAGCTTCAAACCATTCCATCAGGTCATGGGAATGAGGTCTATAATTGTTACTGGTATTTGGCATATCAAATACGACACAGGTAGCTTGCCAGGCTCTGCCGTGTGGGTAGCATACTCTTGTAGTCATCTCTAAATATAGCATTTATTGATGAACCGCGTGGCAGTGAAGCTGGGCTGTGATACTTCGTGGCAGCGAAGCTGGGTGTTACTATTTCCAACAATTATTGGCACCCTGGGGCCTTCTATCTTACCTAACCTCTGTCCCCACACACTTGTGGTAGATCCCAACCACTGACCAGTCCTCCTGGTCCTTGTTTTGCCTGGCTTTGGACATTAGTCTCATACTACTATTATTTTTCATATCCCACAAATTAATGCAGTCATTCTATATCTTCCTTTTCTTTCTGACTCAGCATGGTACTCTCCATGCCCATCTCTCATGGTGTTGAGTTGAGTGAGACACGCAGATGACGGCCTGTGCCCCAGGCTCACCCTCGTCGCCAGCTCACCTCTCTCCCCTGTGGGTCCTATAGCAGAGAATTCAGGAAGCCCTGGGCCAGTTCTGCCATGGTCCCAAGGACCAACTGACTCAAAGCCTGGAGAGTTTGGGAACCCCAGTGCTGCTCTTCCTTTCTCCCTTGCTGGTCCGGAAGGGGGCCAGCTCCCTCCATGTCCAGACACCCAGGCGCCGCCTTGGTCTAAGCTCTGCCACATGGAGTCATGAGCTCTGGGAAAATCGCATCCCTGAGTGCTTCCAGCCATAAAACAGGGCTGAGAGATCATATAGCGCTGCCTTGCATGCTTCTACCCAGATTCAGTCCCTAGCACCAGATAGTGTTCCCAGAGCCTGGCCAGGAGTAATCCCTGAGCGCAGAGCCAGAATGAAGCCGTGGGCACTACCGGGCATGGCTAAGAAGCAACAAACATAAAACAGGAATTAGTAGATTATAACCATCTCCGAGGGTTGCCTTGAGGGGAAATGCAGGCTTGGGTGCCTGACAGTTCAGGAGTTAAGACACTTGCCTCGCAGGCTGCTGACCCTGATTCCAATCCCAGCACCTCATAGAGTGCCCCCCGCACCACCAGGGGTGAGCATAGAGGAGTAAGCCCTGAGCACCCCGGCGTGTGGTCCAGCTGAAAATCGGGCTTATGAAGCTGGGCACTCAGCAGGCATTGCTGAGAGCTGTCAGTCTTCACATCATCATCAAGAAAAAGAGGCTGGGGGACGCGGCATCATAAAATGGGCAGAGCAGGTCCCTGTGTGAAGGCGCCCCATGAGCCAGGTCACTGTGGAAGTGGATTCTTTTCCTGAGCGCCTGTATCCTTGAGTGTGTATAAGGTCCGCAGACCCCAGATGGCTGTCAGTGAGTTTCTGGCACCGTGCAGGCAGTGGCTCTGGGCTCCCCCCAAGCCCACGTCTCTTCACCCATTTGTGACTTCCCGCTTCTGTCCACTCGCCTCCATGTACGTTGGCTGGTCCTGTCCCTTCTCAGTCCAGTCCGGATCACTCCGTCTGGGTCTCAGGACCACGGCTGGAACAGTGGCTTCCTGCCACTGTCCCTGCTAGCCCGTGCCTGTCGGTTTCCTCAGCTTTCTTGCTCTCCAGCCGAGCGCTGTGTGACAAGAACCCTATGCTAGCTGGGGGGGTCCCCTTTATCTCTTCCTATTCCCTCTCTGTTTTCACTGGCTCCCTTCTGGGGCAGGTGAGATCCCAAAGGACCAATCAAATGAACTAAGTCACCTGGAAACTCACCCAGCAGCTTGTTTCTGCTACAGCAAGTCATGTGCCCGAAAAGCCTCACGTGGTCGCCGTTCCTGACCCCCTGATGCTGGCCTGTGAGCATCCCAGGGGGGGCCCTTCTGGGGCATCCTGGGCCCTCCCTTAGCGCCCCCTCACAGGGCCCAGAGGTAGCGGGGAGCACTCTGCCTTGTTTGCTGAATGACTAATGGAGAATCTTGACAGAATTGAGGATCCCCAAGGCCCCTCCTGCTCAGTGCTCTCCTGTGTCCTAGGGGAGGCTCTCTGCGCACGTGTGCTCCGGCCCCCTGGGATTTACGGTCCTGAGGAGCAGCGGCACCTGCCTCGGGTGGCGGTAAGTTGTCCAGGTTGGGGTGTTCGCAGACGGAGCCTTCCAGCCACGGTCAGCGCCGGCAATCTGAGCCTTGGCCCCTCTGTCTGGGGCACAGCCCCGCCCTCATCTGCCCACCCTGAAAAGCTATGAGTGGGCACTGGGCTGGTGGTGAGGATTTAGGGAATTCACCCTAGAGACGTGGAATTGCGACCCCAGAGAGATTTGCCCCAGAGGCATGGAACTGTGACCCCACAGAGAGATTCACCCCCAGAGACGTGGAACTGTGACCCCAGAGAGATTCACCCCCAGAGACGTGGAACTGTGACCGCCCAGAGAGATTCAGCCCCAGAGACCTGGAACTGTGGCCCCAGAGGTCTCAGGTCTTAGGTCCCTCCAATGAGGCCCTTTGAGGGCAGAAGATGTGCAGAAAAGGTCTCTCCAGGGCCAGCGATAGTACAGCGGATAGGGTATTTGCCGTGCACAGAGCTGACCCGGGTTCAATCCCCAGGTTACTTGGTCCCCCTGAGCACAGCTGGGAGTAAGCACTGAGCACTGCCTGCTGTGGCCGTGGCCAGGAGCAGGACTCCAAAGGCCTTGGTTTCTGTGCTCAGATTTCTCCCAGGCTGGCCAGGGAGTGGACATCATAGTTCCAGAGGCCATGTGCTGAGGGCAGAGAAGAGGCATGAAGGAGAAACTGAGCTCCCTCCAGAGGACCTGACTGGGGAAGTCCAAGAGGGCTTTCTGGAGGGAGTGGTATCTGTTGCTTTGGAAAGAACCAGAATTGCCCAGGGAGATGGAGGCAAAGGAGAAATAAAAGGCCCAGGTGGAGTCAGGAGTCCAGCAGGGTAGACCCCAGGAGCCAGGAACCCTGGGGCCAAGGCTATAGCTGGCCCAACCCTGGGTCCCAGGCATGGGGCGCATGGCCTGGACAGCAGAGGAGTGAGGGAGGGCTCTGCCAAGGGTCTGAGCAGGGGGACACCCCAACAGACACGGGGCCACAAACCCGGGCCAGTGTGCAGCAGCGACAGGGACACAGGTTAAAACAGGGGCCCCACTCGGAGGCGATTTCAGGGCCCGGATGAGGGATGGGGGCGGGAGTTGCAGTGATACTGGGAGAAGGGTCGCGCTGGATTTTGATTAGGGCTTCGCAGTGGGTCCCTCGGGGCGCCTGAGACCCGGCAGAGGAGGGTCTCCCAAGCTTCGCCCCGACCCCATTTGGCCGGGAGCCCAGTGCCCCAGTCGGGCGCCCGGCAGGGGGTGTGGGGGCGCCTTTCAGAAGGGCTCAGGCCGCGCTGTGGCTCGGTCCTGTCACGCCCGCATCCCCGCAGGGCCACATCAAGAAGAGGCTTTTCCTGTTCCGGTTTGGGGACCGCAGGACGCGCATGAACTGGGTCCACGTCCACAACCTGGTGCGCTACAAGACGTGCTGGCGGCCGAGGCGCTGACCGCTGCCAAGGCCTACGTGGCGGTGAGTATTCCCCGGTACTGCCCCACCGTGCCGGTCCCTGGGGTCCCCTCCAGCCCACACGAAGCATTTCCCCCCAGGTCAAGAGGGGACTGGGGCGCCCAGGGCAGCAGGAACTGGGGTGGACAGGCCTAGGTGGGGGGGTTGTCTCCACGCAGTGACCCTGTAGGATCAGCCGTGGTCAGCAGATGTCCAGCACTTTGGGCAATCCCTGTGACTTCCGGGCGGCCACCCTGATTAGCTGTATGACCTGGAAGAACCCACTTCACCTCTCTGAACCTCCCTTTCCTCATTGTCTCCATCTGCACAAACAGCCCAGGGAGGGAGCGCTCTCTGCCCAAACTGTGCCTCCCATGAGGAAACAGGTTCAGAGAGGTGAAGTGAGTTCTTCCAAGTCACACAGCTAGTCATGGGTGGCCGCCCCGAAGTCAAAGGGATTGCCCAGGGCTGGGAACTGCTGGACGCTCTTCGATGGCTGTTCCAGAGAGCTGAAGGGTTGGGCAGCTGTCTGGGGCCATTGGCAGGGGGCCATGATGCCTGACTGGCTCCCTCCTCTCCTCCTCTGTCCCCCAGAGTGGCCAGGCCTACTACATCAATGACGGGAAAGCGCCAATGTCTTTGAGTGGATGGCACCGCTGGTAAGTGCCCAGATGCCACCCACGTCCCAAGTGGGATTGACGCTCCGTGAGGAGGCCTCCAGCGTGCAGAGGATGCGCCGGCCGTGGAGTGCTCATGCTCGTTTCTCTCTCTCGCTCTGTGTTTCGCTCTCTCTCTCTCTCTCTCTCATGCTCTCATCTCCCTCTCTCTCTCTCTCTTCGCTCTCACTCTTTTTTTGCTTTATAATGCATAGCTTTATTTTGTGATAAAGAGATTTAAAAAATTTTCCCCCAAAATTTTATTACACCATTCTAGACATACAATTGCAAGATGCTCATGTAGAGTTTTGGCTCTACAGTGTTCCAACACCCATCCCTCCACCCAAACCCATCTCCCATCACCAATGTCCCCACCTCCCTCCCCTCCCACACCTCACTACTTGACGGGTTCTGTATGTCATTTCTCTCCTCTCATCTCTCCTCCCACCAAAATTTCCTGCATATCGTGGAATGCAGTGCATTAAAGGACATTACTGTTTCCACTATTTTATTTTATTTTATTTTTTCTTTTGGGTCACACCTGGCGATGCTCAGGGGGTTTCTCCTGGCTCTGCACTCAGGAATTACTCCTGGCGGTGCTCGGGAACCATATGGGATGCTGGGGATCGAACCCGGCCGGCACAGGCCAGCCACGTGCAAGGCAAACGCCTCCCCGCTGGGCTATCGCCCGGCCCCAAGTTTCCACTATTTTAATGGACCGCACGGCCGCTATGCGGCCACGCCGACCTGGGCTCGAACTGGTTTTACTCTCTTAATCTGGTTGTGAGGTAGTATCCCAGCGTCCGGACAGCGAAGGTGGTGGCTAGTGTGGTGGGCGAGTCTCATCCGGTTGCTTCCGGGACCCCCTCAGAGGTGATGGGCCCACTCCCCAAAACCCATCTGTCCTCCCAGGAGCCTCATGGGCAGCTGGGCCTGGGGGAGCCGAGTTCCAGCTTCCCAGCCGCTTGTGAGGCTCTTCATGCTATGGCTGGTGGCCCCAGGGCAGCTCGCTCTCACTCTTGCTATCTCGCTCAGTCTTTCACTCTATCTCTCTCTCCTCTCTCTCTCTCTCTTTTATTTTTGCTTTTTGGGTCACACCCGGCGATGCTCAGGGGTTTCTCCTGGCTCTGCACTCAGGAATTACTCCTGGCGGTGCTCGGGGGGACCATATGGGATGCCGGGGATCAAACCCGGGCCGGCATGGGTCGGCTGCATGCAAGGCAAATGCCCTACCTGCTGGGCTATCTCTCCAGCCCTCCCTATCTCTCATGCTCCTGTTCTCTCTCTCTCTTGCTCGCTGTCTTGTACTGTCTATCTCGCCTCTTGCTCTTTCCCTCTTGATCTCTTTGTTCTCTTGCTCTCTTCTCTCGCTCTGTCTCTACCTATCTCACAATCTCTTTTCTTGCTCTCGCTCTCCTTTCTCTTTATCTCACTCTCTCATTCTCTCGCTCTCATTCTCTCTAGCTCCCATTCTCTCTCTAGCTCTCACCCTCGCTCTCCCTCTCTCACTTGTGCTCTCTTGCCTCTCTCTCACTCTCGCTCTTGTTCCTCTTGCTCTATCTCTCAATCTCACTCTGTTGCCTGTTCTCTTGCTCTCGCCTCTCTCATTCTTGCTCATTCTCTCTTGTTCTCTTGTTCTCCCTCGCTATCTCTCGCTACCTCTCATTTCCTCCCTATCTCGCCTCTCATTTCTCTCTCTTTATCTCTCTAGCTCTTCTCAGGCTCTCTCTCACTCACTCTCTCATTCTTGTTCACTTTATCTCTATCTCACTCTCTTTTGCTCTCTCACTCTTGTTCACTTTATCTCTATCTTGCTCTCTCTTGATCTCTCTCTTGCTCTCACTCTCCTGCCTCTCGCTCTCACCTCTCTTACTTGCTCTCTCACTCTTGTTCTCCCTTGCTGTCTCTCACTCACTCTCATTTCTCTCTCTACCTTGCCTCTCTCATCTCACTCTCTTGCTCATACTCTCTCCTCTCACTCTCATTCACTCAGTCTCCGCCTCTCAGGGGTTTCTCACTCGTTCTCTCTCACTTTCTGTTTTGTGTTATCTTGCTCTTTTACTCTGTCTCATGCTGTCTCTCTCGCTCTCACCCTCTCTCACTCTCTTGCTCTCTCACTCGCTCTCTAACTTTCTCACTCTTGCTCTTTCTCACTCTCTTGCTTTCTGATCTCTCTCTCTACTTGTACTCAATCTCGCTCTGTGTCACTCTCTCGCTCTCTGTCACTCTCTCTTGCTCTCTCTCATTCTCTTGCTCTCTCACTCGCTTACTCCCACTCGTGCTCTCTCACTTCGTTCTCTGTCGCTCTCACTCTCTTGCTCTGCCTTGCTCTCTCACTCTCTCTCACTCTCTCCTTGTCTCTCACTCTCTTGCTCTCATTTCTCTCTATCTTGCTCTTGTTCTCTCTCAGTCTCTCACTCTATCTTGCTCTCGCTGTCTCTCACTCTCTCTCTCTGGCTCTCATCTCCCTCTCGCTCTCTCACTTTCACTCTCTCTCATTCTCTCACTCGCTCTCTGTTGATCTGTCTTATCACTCTCTTCTCACTCTCGCTCTCTCATTTCTCTTGTGTTCTCTCATTCTCTCTCTCTCTCGTTCTCATTCTCTCTCTTGCTCTCATTTCTTTCTCACATGCACTCCCATGCACTCTTGCTCTCTCACTCGCTCTCTCTTGCTCTCTCACTGTCACTGTCTCTTTCTCTCACTCTCTCCTCTCTCGTACACATGTGCTCACTCTTCCCTCTCTCCCTCTCTCTCTCTCTCTCTCTCTCTCTTGCTCTTTCTCCCCTCTCTTGCTTTCTCTTTTCCTCTCTCTTGCTCTTTCTTTCCCTCTCTCTTCTCTCTGTCTCTCTCCGTCTCTCTCCCTCTCTCCCCCCCACCCCAGTCTTGCTGTTGTTCTGGTTTTTCTTGTCTCCCCCTGCTGGACCCGGCCTGTGCAGTTATTGGCATCGGGTGGCACTAAGGCGGGGTCTCCTGCTTGCCCCGGCTGCTCCCTCAGCCACTGGCATCTTCCCTCCAAGTTCCTTTCTCACTGGGAATCCCTGCGAGGCAGGTTCTGGGATCAGCTAAGTGCACGTGTGGCTCTGGGGTTTGGACTCCTGACCTGGGACTTACCAGCCTAGTACTTGAAGTCATCGAGTACTTTCCTGGGCCCTGTTGCTGTTTGTCTTGAAGTAGGACAGTCCCAGCCAGAGCTAGTGCAGGCATTGTGATGCTTGGGGTGTGCTGGATCTGGGGCTCAAGCCCTACCACCACATGTCCCTTGAGCCTTGCCACGCACAGACCTGGAGCCTCCTGAGCACTGTGGTCACGTCCTGGTGGTCCCCAGCACCACAGGGCCCAAACAGCATTGGCCCAGTGGCTAAACATTGCTTGGACCCCTCCGCTCTGCCTGGAAGGCCCCCAAATAAACAACCAAAGTAGAAAAGACGATTGTAGAGGCTAGAGTCTGCATCTCGCTTGGGGTGTCTGGGTTAGGTGATGGCAGTGACTATGGTGATGCCCTTTGACCCACCCCCGGTCTTAATTCCTACTTGACTTTTCTGTGTCAAGACTCAGACTGGGGCAGCTGCTGAGTCTGCCCCCTTGAAGAAGAGTTGGGGGAGCAGGTCATGGACCTGGAGGGCCACTGCTGGCCACAGGGTCCAGGGAACAGTGGACCTAGGGGCCTGTTCTCATCTCAGGACATATCTCCTTACAGTTTGAGAAGCTGGGGTACAGCCAGCCCTGGCTGCAGGTGCCTACATCCTGGGTCTACCTGACAGGTAAGGAAAGGGGCGTGATACACTTGGGCAGGAAGATAGCTGAAAGGGCCGGAGCAGGGGTTGCCCCTATGGCACCAGGAGGAGAAACAGCACCAAATCGCTGTGCATTACATTGCTTCCTCCAACGAGGAAGCAAAGGGGAGTAGGTCAGGGAGCTCCTTGTTCATTCTCAGGATCCAACTGTTCCAAGCCCAGCAAGTGCTCCATAAAGTTTTGCCACTTTTCTCCTCTCACCCTTGTCCTGGCCCCATTTAAGCCCTACCCACTGGGACTGGAGAGAGAGTGCATTGGGTGGGTGCTCACCTTGTGCATGGCTGACCTGGGTCAATCCTGCAAAGGAGTGATTCCTGAGTACAGAGCCAGGAATAACTCTGGATGTGGGCCCAAAACATAAATAAATACCCCTACACCACTATCCATGTGCTGTGATGACCCCACTCTAAAGGTAAGGCCACAGGCCACAGTAATAGAACAGCAGGCACAGCACCTGCCTTGCATTTGACCCGCCCAGTTTGATCGCAGGCTTATACGGACCCCTGAGCCTGCCAGAAATGACCCCTGAGCACAGGGCCAGAAGCAAGCCCTGAGCACTGCCAAGTGTGGCTCAAAAACAAATTTTTTTTTTAATGAACCCACAAAGGCTCTAAGGTAGCACCGCTGAAGTGCCTCTGAGGGAAGCAGGAGCAGAGATCACGCGGTCTATGGGGAAGCAGGAAGAGCAGAGATCACGTGGGCTGTGGGAAGCAGGAAGGGCAGAGATCACGTGGGCTGTGGGAGGCGGGAAGAGCAGAGATAGCACATGGGCTGAGCCGCTCCAGAACCTACCCCAGCGCCGGGATCTGCGGGGGAAGGGAGAGGGTCACCGTGCTCTGAAGTGGGCTGCCTCTGGTCACGTGTCCAGGAGCGGTGACTCCCAGATTTTCTCCTGGCCCCGAAGGTCGCCCCCGCCCCCCCACCATGGACCCTCCTTTCCCAGCCCACAATGTTTTCCTTCCAGCAGGGACACTGCACAGGGGGCCTTCCCCGGCACAAGTGGCCCCTCGAGTCAAAACCACTAGGCCCTGGGACTGGAGCCATAGTCCAGCAGGCAGGGCGCTTGCTTTGCCCCGCAGCCAACCCAGGTTCGATCTCCGGTATCCCACATTGGTCCCTCGAGCACTGCCAGGAGTAATTCCTGAGCACAGAGCCAGGAGGACCCCTGAGCATCGCCGGGTGAGACCCAAAAAGCCAAATAAATAAGTCAATAAATAAGAGCCTGCTCCTCCCCACAACCCCCCACCCCCCCCCCGCCTGGTATGCAGCAAAGGTTTTTCTGACTCCATTCAGCCTCATGCTCTCCATACCCATCCCCTAAACAGCAAATTGCATGATTTTTTTTCTTTTTGGGTCACACCCAGCGATGCTCAGAGGTTACTCCTGGCTCTTCCTTCGCTCAGGAATTACTCCTGGCAGTGCTTGGGGGACCATATGGGATGCCGGGGATCGAACCCAGATGGCCGCGTGCAAGGCAAACACCGGAACTGCTGTGCTATCGCCTCCAGCCCCTGCATGATTATTTTTATTGAACTCTCTGTTTAGCTTGTTTTGTTTTTGTTTGGGGGGCACACCTGACTGTGCTCAGGATTTATTCTTGACTCTGCACTTAGGGCTCAACTTAGGGATCACTCCCTGGCAACCCCGGAGACCATATGGGGTGAGAAGGATTGAACCTGGGTTGGGGCCGGAGCGATAGTCCAGCAGGTAGGGCATTTGCCTTGCACGCAGCCGACCTGGGTTCGATCCCGGCATCCCATATGGTCCCCCCGAGCACCGCCAGGAGTAATTCCTGAGTGCAGAGCCAGGAGTAACCCCTGAGCACGCCGGGTGTGACCCAAAAAGCAAAAAACAAACAAAAAAGCCCTGGGCTGACCACATGCAAGGCAAGTACTGTCTCTCTGGCCCTGATTCCTTTTTGTTTCTCTTTGGGCCACACCTGGCAGTGCTCAGGGTTTCTCCTGGCTCTGCACTCAGGAATTACTCCCTGGCGGTGCTGGGGGACCATATGGGATGCCGGGGATCAAACCCCGGTGGGCTGTGTGCAAGGCAAATGTCCTACCTGCTGAACGATAGCACAGCTCCGGCCTGATTCCATTTTTTTCTTTTTCTTTTTTCCTCTTTGCTTTTGGGTCATACATGGTAATGCTCATGGGTTAGTCCTGGCTCTACACTCAAAAATTACAGTGCTCTGGGGACCATATGGGATGCTGGTGATCAAACCCAGGTCGGCCGCGTGCAAGGCAAATGCCCTACTACTGGACTATCACTCTGGCCCCTGATTTCATTTTTTCTTAAAACCTCTCACTCAGTGGCTTTTTTTTTGGGGGGGTCACACCTGGCAATGCTCAGGGGTTACTCCTGGCTCTGCACTTGGGAATTACTCCTGGTGGTGCTTGGAAGGACCATATGGGATGCCAGGGATCAAACCTGGGTTGGCCGTGTGCAAGGCAAACACGCTACCCACTGTGCTATCGCCTCCGCCCCAACTCTGGTTCTTAACCCTGGCTGCAGAGTAGAATCTCTTTTTTTTCTTTTGAGTATACTAAAGTGGGCGAGAGAGAGAGTGCAGGACTGGAGCAGGCTGGGGGTTGCTCAGGGGATTTTTGCCTTGCCTGCATGAGACCCTGGGTTGGACCCCGGCATAACAGAAGGAGAGCACTGGAGCATGAGCTTTACATGTACCCCGTCAGCACCAGGCAGGGCAGCCCTGGTGGTTCTCAGAATCTCCAGGTTCGAGCACTGAATAGATCTGCACAGCCTGGTTGAGAGTCCCCGGCCCCCTGGGCCTGAGAGAGGGGCTGCCTTCCCCCCGGTTCAGAAGTCCCCGCCCCTGGGCCCTGTGAGGGGCTGCCTTCCCCCTGGTTGAGAGTCCCCGGCCCCCTGGGCCCCTGTGAGGAGGGTGCCTTCCCCCAAAGCAAATGCAGTGCACAAATGCCTCAGCTACTCTCTGGAACAATTCCATCAGCCTCTGAAGCAGCAAGGGACTGGTCCAGCAAGGCACCCCTGCATGGACCAGCACCATGGAGGGAAGGACCCTAGGGACGGGGTCCCTGGGGCTCCTGGTGCGTGGTAGTGCAGTCACTGGCCCTTCCCGCTCACAGCCGCCCTGATGGAGTGTCTGCACCTGGCCCTGAGACCCCTCTTCAGCCTGCCGCCACTGCTCACCCGGAGTGAGGTAAGCTGGCCGCTGCCGGGCTGGGCTTGGGGCCCCTCACCTGCCTTCCTGGCCCACCACCCCTCACCCTCAGGCGCCATAACTGGAAGCTGGCCTGGTTCTCAGAACCAGAACCTTCCATGGGGACCCAAATCTAGAGCTAAATCCTTGATAGTCATCCCAATGTCTCGGCATGTGCTTAGGCTTCTCAAGTGAGGGAAGACCGTCCCTCCTCCCTAAGAATGTCCCCATTTGGATGTGAGGGCCATCTGGCTGTGACATCTGTTCCCCATTGGTTGCCAGGGGTTGATTCAATAGCTCCTCCCCCAGTAATAGCTCCTCCTCCAATATGATAGTTCCTCCCCAATAGCTCCTCCCCTAATATAATAGCTCCTCCCCAATATAATACCCTCCCCTAATAGCTCCTCCCCAATATAATAGCTCCTCCCCAATATAATAGCTCCTCCCCCAATATAATAGCTCCTCCCCAATAGCTCCTCCCCAATATAATAGCTCCTCCCCCTAATATAATACCCCTCCTCCCCAATACAATAGCTCCTCCCCAATATAATAGCTCCTCCCCCCAATATAATAGCTCCTCCCCAATACAATAGCTCCTCCCCAATATAATAGCTCCTCCCCAACATAGCTCCATCCCGGCCGGCTCGATCCCGTCATCCCATGATCCCCGAGCACCGCCAGGAGTGATTCCCTGAGTGCAGGCCAGAGAAACCCCTGAGCAATGCCGGGTGTGCCCCAAAACAAAAAAAAAATAGCTCCTCCCCCAAGACCATCCCTCCACTCCTTAAACCATTCCCCAAGACTGCCCAGGCTCCTACGACAGTTTTCATCCCCTCCCCCATCATTTCATTCAAGGCAGCTGATCTTCTCAGCCTAGAACTGGCAGATTCTTCAACATTCAGTGGTTTTGAAAGCAACTTCTCCCCACCACTGCTGTGTAGGGAGGAGAAGAAACCTGCCCCCTTCTCTGGCTGGGCAATCCATTATCACCTCATTAGTAGGAGGGCACACAGCGAATTACATCTCTATGGCGGAAGCCTTGTGGGTGTGGACTGTAGCTAATGGGGCAGAATGAGTCAAGGAATGGGAGGGGGTGGGAGGGGGTGGGTCCCAGGCTTTAAGGAGGTATCTCAAGTGATGGCGATGAGATAAAAAATCTCCGCTGTTAGATGTTTGCCCTCCTGTGGACGTAGATTTCTTCAGCAGAAAAATATCCTGATAAAAATCTGGATTCTGGGGCTAGAGTAATAGTACAGCAAGTAAGGCGTTTGCCTTGTATGTGGTCTACCCAGGCTTGATCTCCGTCATCCCAAGCACCGCCAGGAGTAATTCCTGAGTGCACAGCCTGGAGTAACCCCTGAGCATTGCCAGGTGTGACCCAAAAAATTAAAGTTAAAATTACTGTAATCTTATTCTATGTTGAGAAACATGAATTGGGCCAAGGCCACACGAGGCCGGCGGGGCTTCACACTCCGAGCTCTGGGCTCCCCGACAGGGCTGTCCTCTGCTCTCTCCTTGAGCCAGCTGGGAGGCGGAGGAAGGATGACGGCAATGGTGAGCGTCTGTGGGTGGGGACCAGAGCCCAGGCGCCGTGCCTTGTCTCCTTTCCTTCCCTCTAATCCGTGCGTCCTCCCATAAGCTCCATTTACAGAGGGTCATTCACTGTAGCAGCAGAGCCCAGACCGCCACCCGGGCCAGTCAAAACGATTTCAAGCCTCACCTGATGCTCGTGAAATGCATCAGGAATCACACTAGTGTCAAATAGCTCCCAAGGTGTTGCTGAATTGAGATGGAGTCCCTCCCGGGTCGCACGTCCCTCACCCCCCAACCCTCTCCTCTCACCATGGATTCATGATCCATGGTGGATCCAGTAAAGGACCCCCTAGTTAGCTGGGGAAGTTTCCGGGCACTGTGTGCTCTTGCGCCCTCTGCTGGTCAGTCTGAGGCATGCCAACCAGCCCTGTCGGAAGACTCGATTGTAACTCAGCACACTGATTAGGTCTACACTGGGGAAAACGGTGAGACACTTCAGAGCGCACAAAAGGAAAGTAAGCCAGCTCCGAGGAAGTTAGGCTTGCCAGAGGAGGTGGCATCTAAGCCTGAAATCTGGGGTCCCGTGTACCAGGTCCCTGCTTAGCCACTTTCCAGCGCTATCCCCTGAAGCCCTGAATTCACTAGCTGAGGCGGGAACGCTTCAGAACTGTCTCCCACAAACATGCTAGACCAGAGCTTGGCCCCAGGGCCGGCCTTGATGCCGTGGAGGTAGCGTCCCTGCCCGCAAGAACCGCGTGGGGGTGGGCAGGATTGATCCCCAGCCGGGCAACGGTAGGGGAGAGAGGGCTCTGCTGTGACCTGGGGCAGTCACTCTGCGAAGATCTTCCCTGGCAAACAGAGGAGCTGTGGTAGAACCATTTCAGAGGACTCTGGGCGATTCGACCTAGGAGAGATTTGGCCAGCGTCATGTCCATGCGCGCTCTGGAGCTGAACTGGAGGCCCCAGCCACTGGGCCACTGAAGAGAGGCGGGCAGAAATGAGGTTTCTCTTCATCGCCGCCAGCTTGTCTGGCCGGGCTAGACCTGGAGCTGCGGCTGCAGCCCGGAGCATTTCTGAAGCCCCCTCCCCAGCCCAGAGCCGCACCCCGGCCTCGAACAGGCACCCCCCAAAACGGGCAGCGGCCGCCCTGGCTCCAGCACACAAAATGGGGCTGCAGAGATGGGAGCTGAGAGTCCCATGGTCGACAGATGCAGTAAAGGTATCCTGGGAGAGTCCTGAAGGAGCATGGAGGCGAGAGAAGGGGTGGTCGTTGGCGGCAACGGATCGCAGGAGCAAGCCGGGACCGAGGACGAGCTCGCCCCTAACCGGCCGCCTTTGCTCGCAGGTGTGCAGCGTGGCCGTGACACACACCTTCCGGATCGCCAAGGCCCGGACCCAGCTCGGCTACGAGCCCGACAAGTTCAGCTTCGCGGACGTGGTGGAGCGCTACGTGCAGTCCACGCGCGGGCAGCGCCGCGCCTCTACGGCTCCGGACGCTCCTGCTGCTGCTGCTCGGGCTGCTGCTGCTCCTGGGCCTGCTCGCCCTGGCCCTGCACTTCCTAGAGCTGCAGCCGGCGGTCTTCTGACCGTCGCCCCACCCTGCCTCCTCTCGCAGTCCCGCCCCCGCCCAGGCTTCACCCTCGCTTTGCAGCCCGCACCCACGACCCTGGGTTAGGCCCCGCCCCTTCCCTGGCAAAGCCCCGCCCACGCGCCGATCTTCCTGGTTCGGCCCCGCCCCCGCGCTGGCTTGGCCCTACACCCCGCCCCCGGGGCCCGCTCTCACTTCCTGGTCTTGCCTCCAGCTTCGCCCTCGGTTATTGACAACAACAAGCCTCACATGTGTTCCGCACCCCCGAACCTTCTCTCCGCCCCTCTTCAGTAGTGCCTTCGCGAGCCCACTTCCCCCTAGTCGGCTTTCGCCTTTTTCAGTACCCTCAGTCTCCCGCTTGGAACTCTCCTTCCGGGATTGGTTTTGCTCCGCCCCCTGGATCCGGCCCCGCCCCTCCTGTTCCGTCAGGCACGCCCCTTCTTGTTGGCCCTCCTCCTGCCCCAAGCGTATTGGCTGCTTCCAGCCGTGGCTGCCTCTCTATCCGCAAGTGCTTGACTGTTAGCACATTAGCAGAGGATTTTCCGAGTTTACCTGAACTGAACCTGAGGTGTCTCGGCGTTTGGGGAGGGTTGTTTGTTGTGGAGTAGTTCATGTACGAGCAATCGCCCAGTGTACTGTCTGTCAATCAGCTTGAGAGATCCCCCTTCTGCCCAGCCCAGTCTGGCTCTTTGGGTTTCAAGTTGTGAGTCTTTGTATGACTCGGCATAATCATCTCTGGTTTCGGTATCAGCAGCTTAGGTAAGCAATAGAAAACGTTTACTTTTTAAAATTAGATTTTATTGAAAGAAATGTACTTAGACGTGAGGGAGAGGAGAGGAACACGTGTTCAAGGGAGAACACGAGCTTGAAAACAAGCCAATAAAGAGAAACATGTAGAGGAGGTGGACATGTTGAAAATGTACCAATACAGTTATAAGGGGAAGAGTTAGAGCTCAGTTATCACAGAATAAACATACTTAGGATTTAGCTTCTGGATGCAATGAGGTGACCCCATAATCTTTCATGTTTAAACCCATAGGATTTCTTTTTAGTTTTCTTTTGGGGTCAACCTGGCAATGCTCAGGGGATACTCCTGCTTCCTGGCGCTGCTCAGGGGGACCATAAGGGACGCTAGGGATCCAACCTAGGTTGGCTGCATGCAAAACAAACGCCCTATCTGCTGTACTATAGCTCTTTACATTAAGAAATAGAATTTCTTTTTTTTTTTTTTTGCTTTTTTGGGTCACACCCAGCAATGCTCAGGGGTTACTCCTGGCTCTGCACTCAGGAATTACTCCTGGCAGTGCTCGGGGACCATATGGGATGCCGGGATTGAACCGGGCGGCACAGGCCAGCCAGCGTGCAAGGCAAGCGCCCTACCCGCTGGGCTATCGCTCCAGCCCCAGAAATAGAATTTCTTTTTTTTTTTTTTTTTTGCTTTTTTTTTTTTTGGGTCACACCCGGCGATACTCAGGGGGTTTACTCCTGGCTCTGCACTCAGGAATTACCCCTGGCGGTGCTCGGGGACCATATGGGATGCGGGGATCGAACCCAGGCCAGCACAGGCCGGCCGCGTGCAAGGCAAACGCCCTACCCGCTAGGCTATCGCTCCATGAAATAGAATTTCTTAATCCAGCCACACAAACATCTCGTCATCTTGGATGCAGGTACCAGGATCTGTAATATATATCCACATATATACCTATATAGAATGTGCATGTGTTCTGTGGGTTATGGCTGAGAAGAAAATCAGAAATCGCAGGAAGTAGAAGAGTGGCTGCTGCTCCTTGGGGTGAGGGGGGAAAGCGTTGGCTAATCAGAGCTAAAGTGGCCAGTAGCTCCCTCCAGCCGCCCCACCACTGGGCTATCTACTAAACGAGAGAGACTTGTGAACTGAAAAGCATATTCCTGTCTGGTGTATATTTGTAGATAATAATCCTTTATGTCTGCTTAACACGTGTGGTTTCTAGCTATGTGTGGTCTTATTCGATCCTCAGGGCCATCCTACTGGGGTTTATTATTCAGGTTATAGATGAGGAAACTGGGCTTGTGTCTAACATCAAGAGTGGAGGAGGCTGGGGGTTGCTATTCTGTGACCAATTGGAGGTGCTGCTCAAAGCTCATGGCCGCCAGACACGTGGCTATTTCTTTCTTCTCTTTTTTAATTTTTTGGGTAATACCCAGCAATGCTCAGGTGTAACTCCAGGCTCTGCACTCAGGAATTACTCCTGGCGGTGCTCAGGGGACTCTATGGGGGTGCCGGGATCGAACCCAGGTCCACCGTGTGCAAGGCAAATGCCCACCCCCTATACTATTGCTCCAGTCACTATTAATTTTTCCCATGGCTGTTTCTTCTGGGGGAGCCATACCCAGCGGTGTCAGGGCCTCCTCCTGGCTCTACACCGAGGATCACTCCTGAGTTTCTTTCTTTCCAGGCAGAACCCATGGCTTAATCCCATATAGTATGTATATATGTGGGCCCATTGTACAGATCCTTGTACCTGCAACCAAGATGATAAAGAGATGTTTAAGAAGATGCAGTGCCAGGGATCACCCAGGGCCGGCCGCATGCAAGGCAAAGCCCTCCCGGCTGTATCATGGCGTCTCCCGCACCCTCACGCGCTGGCTGGCGGAGGTGTGGGAGGTGAACTTCAGGAATCTTGAGCTTCTGAAACCTTGACCCACAAACCGGGTCACTCAGGCCTGGCTGTGCCTGGTTTCTTTTCTTCCCAGTAACACATTTCAGCTTGCCTCTCCCTAGACATTCCTTTCCCTATTCAAGCTCCAGAAAAGTGTACAGGGCAGGAGTACAGATCCTCGCTGTACATGTCACCTCTTAGATAGTTTGTCTGCTGCCAAGTGTCAACTTTTGAAATGCAACGGACACCTAACTTGGTTTGATTTCTAGATTTTTCTCACTCATTTCTTCCTGGAGTCACTGAAAACAGAATAGTTAAGCCCTGTCCACAGGAGACTGCAAGAAACGTTCAAGGATATTCACTTAACGGAAAGGAAGTGGTCTCTGCCCAAGACAGAAATTGTTTTTGCTTTTATTTGTGTGGGCATGGTGCCAGATACCAGTAACAATTATAGACCTCATTCCCATGACCTGATGGAATGGTTTGAGGCTCTTTATGTTCCTGGAGCAAGCAGGTGCCCTTGGGCTCTACTTGCATGAGACAGGTCATATGGAGATGTTACTGGTGCCCGCTCGAGCAAAGCGATGATGAACGGGAAGACAGTGATACAGTGATTTGTGTGTGGGGAGGGGATCACACCCAGCAATGTTCAGGGGCTACTCCTGGCTCTGTACTCAGGAATTACTCCTGGCAGTGCTTGGGGGACCGTATGGGATGCCGGGGATCCAGCCCGGGTCAGCCTGTGCAAGACAAACAACCCCCACCCCGTGCTGTTGCTCCAGCCCGCAAAAAGAAAACTCGAGTCTGCTGGAGAGTTATAAAGATGAGTCAGGGCAGGCGAGAGTTTAAAAGGCTGGAGTCAGGCCCTACTTGCAGGAGTCCTGGGTTTGGTTTGTGATACTTCTCCGTCCCCCAAGCACTAAGCCAGGTGTAGAAGTTCCCAAGTATTATGGGATATGACGCAAGAGCCCAAAAGAAGTAAATAAATAAGATGAAGGCTATGCAGGTGACGGCCCTCCGTGAGGCAAGTCTTGCTAACCTGGGGCTGGAGAGACAGCACAGAGGGAAGCGTGCTTTGCCTTGCATGAGGCCAATCCAGGCCCGATCCTTGGCATCCCTATGACCCCATAGGGTCCCTGCACTGCCAGGAGTAATTCCTGAGTGCAGAGCCAGGAGTAACCTCTGAGACTAGTCACTGGGTGACACAAAAACACACAAAAAAATTGCCAGCTGCCTTCAGGTTAATGGGACTTCCATTACCTCCGAGATAAGTTCACAGTGAGAACTGGCTTCCGACGCCCTCCCTTCCTGACTCACATCTCGCCCCTCGGTCCTTCCTCTCTCCATCCAGCCTTCCCCAAATCGCCTTCACAGCGTCCGGGGCTTTCCTTGGTGGCCAGGGCGCGCCTGGTGCCAGTCTGGCCTCCTGGGATTTCCCTGCTGGCAGACACCTGTTAAATCCCTCCAGGTCGGGTACCAACTAAATGACGCTCCTCAGTTGAGCCTGGTCTGGATGCACGATGCTCTGCGCAAAGCTCCTTGCAGTGAGGCAGTTAGTGGGGGCTAGTTCTCGGGGTGTGCAGACACGGACCCTAGACCCCTGATCTGCCCCACGAGTCTCACGGTAGGCCCTTCGCAAAGTTGTTAAATGAATAACGGAATTTCACCACCCATATTCCCACGCCAAGCCTGGATTCCTGCTAGGTGTTGATCCGATGAGAGGCATCAATCCTTATCCAGCGGGCTTGGTGGTATTGACGCCCCACGTGGGCTAGGTCCCCTGATCCCAGCGTCCCTGCAGGGGGCGACCTGACGCCGCTTCTACCCACCGCGGTTTAAAACCACCAGTCGAAACTGTCCACGCAGGTGACGGCCTGCTCGAGAAATGACCGGCCGGATAGGACAGGATTAAATCCATCCTTTCACAGAAGCCTCGCGCTGTCGGTGAGGGAGTTTGGGAGGGCCCAAGGACCCAAAGGGAAAACGGTAAAGAAGAGAACAGACGCCCTGAGAGAGCTTCTTGCTGGGCTCAGAGAACCAGGTCCTGAGATCTCTGCAAGGCTTTTGAGAGGGGGAAATGCCTGACGCCAAACGAAGCCGAAAAGCTCCCCACGGACGCTGGCAGCTGAGCCCTGCGACTTTGGATGAATTAGACCAAAAGATGAAGCGAAGCCAAAGGAGAACCTCGGGAGGGAAAGAGGAAGGTGGGATCCCTCGGGCCCATCAGAAAAACCCGCCCAGAGACCAGAGATTTCCGACCTCTTCTGCAGGGCGTAAGCAGGCTGTACGGATACCGCGCCGCGGGAGGCTACGCGGAGGGCCTGAGCTGCACCGGACCCGGACCCGGACCGGACCCGGACCCCAGCTTCGGAACCAGCTGAGTCTGCCGAGACCCCATACGCAGGCGGGAAGCGGAGGGGCCCACCGCGTGCACGCACCGCGGCTGCCGCTGACCCCCCACCTGCTCGCACTTGGGACTTGGTTCTGTGTGAGTTGCAGAAACTGTGAGAGCTATAGAAAAAGAAGAAAAGGAAGAAGCCTCTGATCTCGAAATTCCTAAAGTCTAGCTGGAACTTTTCTTGGTATCTCGGGAAATAGAAGCTTGGCCGCGAGATCTGTAGCTTTGCATACTAGGACGAGGCGGAAAAAACGTCCACGCGGTTTCTTGCCTCCCGGTTTCCTGTTTTCTTTAATCGGGAATCAGTAGGTGTAGGCAAAAGGGGGCGGGAGATTGAAAATCCAAAAACAAGACCATGCACGGTGTGGCAGCGGTGGGATTCGAACCCACGCCATCGAAATGACTGGAGCCTAAATCCAGCGCCTTAGACCACTCGGCCACGCTACCTCCGTCCGCAGCGGCCTTCCCTTACCCTCTATTAGTCCAAGACGCGGAGTGACGCCCCGCAAGCCCCGCCTGCAGGGCTCTGCGCATGCCCGGCAGTGAGGCAGTGACCAGGGCCTTCCCGTCCTTCTGTTTCATGGTACAGAACACCTACTCTGTACCCTACTCTAGGATTCCCGAACTACAGTGCTCTTCGGCCGGCAGCAACCGCTATAGCCCGCACGGACCACCAGAAAGGAAGAGTTCCTAAATTGTTACATGTTGATATTGATGTAACAGTTCCTGGTTGTCACATGTTGATATTCGCGTAACGATTCCTAATTGTTACACGTTGATTTTCCATGAGCCTGGGCTATACTATATGCGGCCACCAGGTGTCGCGCTGCCTCTTCCTCAGAAGCAGCAGCGGCGAGGAGCCTGGAAGCAAATCCCTGAATGCTGTTACAGCTTACTTGCGTGTGTGGGTTCCACAGCCGTAACTCCTGTGCGCGTTGTAACTCAGGGCGAAACTGACGCTCAGAGAAGCTAAATCATTTAACTCAGCGGTCCAGGGCAGACAGCTGAGTTAAATGACTCCACCCCCCTTCACTTTCCCTTCCCTGTTCCCGCCCCAGACAGCAGCTTTCTGGTGCCTTTAAATACCATGCCAAGATTTCTGTCTTCTCCCTAGGAGCTCCTGGGGTCCTCAACGGTTAGTGTGAGGCTCATCTCACCAGAAAAGAGGAAAGATGTGAGTGTTGTGATGCTCGTAAGTGATAAGGAAGCAGAAGGAAGTTGGTTGCTGGAGCCACGGTAGGGGAGGAAGGGCATTTACTTTGCAGGTGCTTGACGCGGGTTGGATCCGTGGTATCCCATATGGCCCCCAAGCACCGCCTAGAGTAATTCCTGAGTCAGAGCCAGGAGTGAGCATCGCCTGATTGGCTGCCCCCACCCCCAAATAAGCAGAAGAGACCTGAGGCTCCTAGAGGGAAGGTGGCGAGTGAGGGGTTCCAGCCTCCCAGAGCTGTGACGGGGCAGGGTCCCCCTGCCTCCAGCTGAGCAGTCAAATGGCCGTGACTGAGCCTGCAGTAGGAGCAGATCTCCCCGTGGGCCATCTCTCCTCTGCCGCTGTGTGGTGGGCAGAGGTGCTCGGAAGCCCCCTTTGCGCAGTTTCACTGCAATATCATTCCGGAGCACACCCCCACACCGTTGCCAGGTGTATCATCCAGGTCAGAGAGTGCAGGGACCGGAGGATGACAGCTCAGCAGGGAGGTGTTCACCTGCACGTGGCCAACCCATTCCATCCTCTCCAGCATCCCACATGGTCCCCGAGTGCCCCCGGGAGTAATTCCTGAGTGCGGAGCCAGGAGTAAGCATCGCCGGGTGTGACCCCAAATAGAGTGCAGTGGGGAAGGCACTGCCTTGTGTGCCCTGACCCCTGACTCACGCCCGCAACACCCAAAGCAAATGGAGCTTTTCTGTTTTCTAAAAGAAAGTCCAGAACTAATGCTGTCTTAGTAGACACGACATGCCCATGAGTATAGTATATACTCACATACTCCCCCCCCAAAACCACTCTCCAGCCACAAATCTGGCTTCCTATGGGTTTTCCATTCCCAGACATCTCATACAAATGTAATTATATAATATATTGGGGTATTGGGGGCTTCCTCCACTTACTATGTTATTTTGGGGGTCCCTGGCGGTACCTAGGGAATTGGGCATCATCCCCAAGACACTAGAGCTGGTGGTGCAGGCTGGGGTTCTGGACTTACCTGGCTGGAATAAAACAAGACCAGGCAGCTCAGGACGGCCTAGCAGGCATCAGTCCATAAGCACACACATCCATCGTGGTGCTCCTGCTTTTACCAAGACTTCCTCTAATAAAAAACGCTTTCAAAGTTATGCAGACTTAGACAAAAATATTTTAAAGCCAGCCCTAGAGAGTTACACAACGAGACCAGGATTAGGTATGGAAAACACCGACTTGCAGGCAACAGATGGGAAGCGGGCGGGCGGGAGGAGGAGGAGTTGGGGCCTCTTTCTCTCAGGACACGTTGGCCCACCCCCACCCGGTGCCCGTAGCCAGTAGGCGCCCGCCCCACGCTTTATCCGTGGTGCATTCCGAGGCCTGCTCGGGTGGCGGCGGCTGGTTAACGTCAGCCCCTGAATAAAGCGGGCGCGCAGCAGCAGGAGCGAAGACGGCCAGTAGGGGGCGGCCACGAGAGCGCCACGCCGCGCCCCTGCCTGCGGGTTCGTGCCGCTGCTCCACGCCCGCGGGGACCCGACACCCGCGCGCCCCCGGCCCAGCCCCGCGCGTCCTTCGCGTCCCACGGTAGCCCCGCGCTGTCCGGCTCCCCAGGTGGCTGCAGCGTCCAGCGTCCCCGGGCACCGGCCGGCACGTCCCGCTCCGTCGTGCACCCTGGAGCCCCTGCCCGAGCTGTCTGCGTCTCCGGATCCCCGGGCCAGGTAGGTGTGGGCCGGGGCGCTGGGGCTTGAAGTGGGGCCCGAGGCCGTGCAGGGCCCCGGGGAGTGGGGTTGGGTGGGGAGTGGGAGTGTGCGTGGAGGGAGGCGGGTCGCAGCTGGCCGCCTCCAACTCCCGCCCGGCTGGATGTTTTGTTACTGTGCAAGCGAGAGATGGTGCAGAAATTCACTGGCGGTGCCTGCTGGGAAACACTTGGTGTGCGGCGGGCTGGGAGAGGTGCCCAGTGGGCGGTAGTGGGGTCTCGCATTGCCCTGCTGCCCGCACACTGCGATGCCCTTTCCCAGCCAGGCCCCTAAGCTGGAGCCCTTTCTCCTCCCCCACAGTTGAGAATCTCGAGTTCCGTGTAGACGCGCCCCGGCGGTTGACTGGGGAGTTGGTGTTTGCTGGCTGGGCTGGGCGTGTGCGCTGGCAGGGGTGGGGCCACGGAGCCTACTCTACTTGTTGGCGCGGGTGTGAGATATTGTGGGGGGCGGGGCAGCACCGCTGAACCCTCGGGGGGGGGGGGAGGCGGGGCCAGAAAACCCCCCAGGCCACCTCAGGTCTGATGTTCTCTGCAAAGTCTGACTTCGGGCCCTGGGCGCTGCCGGCCTTGGAGTCTCGGAGCAGGGAGGCCAGTGCCCAATGTGGTCTCTCTGGGCATGAGGGACCGAGACACAGTACTGTGGAGGGCGCTTGCCTTGCAAAGGGCAAGCCCGGGTTTGATCCTGTGCACCGTGTCCCTGAGTGCAGAGGCAGGAGTAAGCCCGGAGCACTTCCTCAAGAAAAGATAGAGATGCTAATGAGATGAAGTGTGAGACCCCAGCGTAAGCAGGAAAGAGCTGCTAATGCCCACTGAGGGGAGGCGAGGGGCTCGGGAAGGCTTCCTGGAGGTGGTGATAGCTGAGCGGATCTGGGAAGGTGCTGGCACCGTTTAGACTCGGAGGTCAGCAGCTGTCCCCGGACACTCGGCCTGCGTCCGTGTATGAGTCTGACACAGTATGGTGCCGTGGATCCCGGGTCAGGTGACTGGAATTGCTATTCCCACCCCCAGCCCTGCTTATGGGTGGTGGACGGGCTAGGACCCCAAGTTTTTCTGCCTGAAGAGCACTTACTTAAAATGGCCTTCTCTGTCTACACGTGATCAGTTGTGCACTTTCTGTGGCATGCAGTGTTACTTTCTTTTTAAAAAAACAATTTTTTTTTCTGTTGTTAACTTGAGCCACACCTGTCGCTGTTCAGGGCTTGGCCCTGGATCTGTGTTCAGGTGGGGCCATGTGAGCGCTGGGGTTGGGTCTGGGTTGGCCGGTGCAAGCCCACCACCCTACTTGCTGTACTATCGCTCTGCCCCATGAGGATTTTTAATTTTTTTGCTATTGTTGCTTTTCTTGTGCACTTTTTTGTTGTTGTCTTTTTGGGTCACACCCAGCGATGCTCAGGGGTTCCTCCTGGCTCTGCACTAGGAATTACTCCTGGCGGTGCTCGGGGGACCATACAGGACGTCAGGGATGGAACCCTGGTCGGCTGTGTGCACTTTTATTTTTTGGCAGAGAAATACTTTGTGGCTGGTCAGGGAGATGTTGCTGGTTAGAGGACATACACTTTCACTGTGTTCTGTGTGGCAGAGACAGCTGGTGTCCACTCCTCACACCCTCTTCTTCCCAGCTAGCCATGAACCAGTTTTTTTTTTTTTTTTGCTTTTTGGGTCACACCCGGCAATGCTCAGGGGTTACTCCTGGCTCTGCACTCAGGAACTACTCCTGGCGGTGCTCGGGGACCATATGGGATGCCGGAGATCGAACCCGGGTCGGCACAGGCCAGCCGCATGCAAGGCTAACGCCTACCCACTGGGCTATCGCCCGGCTCCTAGCCATGAACCAGTTTGCCCAGCTTATGGGCGCTCTGGCCCACACAGAGGAGTTTTGGCCCATGGAGCGTTTGCGCCATTCAAGTCTGGCCCTGAAACCCTCCCCTTTGGGCCAGAGTAACAGTCCAGTGGGAAGGGCATACACCATGCATGTGGCCAGCCCAGATTCAATCCCAGGACGTCCCTTATGGTCCTCTGAGCACCGCCAGGAGTAATTCCTGAGTGCAGAGCCAGGAGTAACCCCTGAGCATCACCGGGTGTGACCCAAATAAGCAAAAAAGAAAATAAAAAGCAAACCTTCCCAATCATTTCCCATTTACCAGCTGCATGGACCGCCCCAAGGTGGGCGGAGCCAAGAACGGTCTGAATCGACGGTGCCCCTCTCATCGCCCACCTCCTACCAGCCCTGGTCAAGGGTGTGCCGCAGCCGGGCTGCCTGTGGCTTTCGTGGGCTTCCGGCTGGGCGCTGCACCGGGGACTGTGTCTTTTGGCCTTTCCCCCAAGCTGCTCAGGTTCCTAAAGACACCGCAGCTCATCTGGTCTGGCATGAGGTTTGTGTCCTGCTCTGGGACACTGAGCAGTGGGGAAGAAAGCTGAAGGTGCTAGGGCAGAGTGACAGTAGAGCAGGGAGGGCGCTTGCCTGCGCACCGCTCACCTGGGCTCCGTCCCAGACCTGGGTTCCAGCTCAAGTCTTGTTTTTGGGTGTGACTCAGAAGCAAGCAAGCAAAGAAAGAAGAAACCAAACGGAAGGTGCACATGGCCAGCCCAGATTCAGTCCCTAGCATCACCCATGAGTGCTGCCGGGCTTGATCCCTGATCAGGAGTAAGCCCTGAGCCCTGGTGAGCTGGTGTGGCCAGAGAAGAAGGAAATCCCGTTTCTGGGCCACGTCCTGCCATCTCTGAAGCAGCAGCTAGTGGGACTGCGGCTGCCCTGCGCCGCCGAGCAGATGAACATCTCTGTGTTAGGCAGGCGGGTCCTGCTGGCCCCCCGAGCTGCAGCCTGTCCCCTGGGCTGAGACCGTTTCTGGGAGCCGGGTGGAGCACTGCGGCAAGGGAAGTGCCGAGGCTGTAGGGAGGAGGCCACGTGCCCAAGGAGGAGAAAGGCAGGAAGTAGAGAATGATGAGTCCAGGGCCGGAGCTTGGGTCACGCCCGGCGGTGCTCAGGGGGCTCTCCTGGTGGTTCTCCTGGGGCCATATGGGATGCCGGGATCGAACCCGGCCAGCCGTGCGCTAAGGCAAACACCCTGCCCGCTGTGCTTTTGGCCTGGCCCCAATGGTAGAGCATTCGCCTCTTGTGTGTGAAACCCTGGGCCCAGTCCCTGGGAAGAGGAGGGGGAAGGAGGGGAGGGGGGCAGGGGGAGAGGGAGGGGGAAAGTGGGAGGGAGGGGAAGGAGGGAGGGGAGGAAAGGAGGGGGAGATGGGCAGGGGGTAGGGGAGGGAGGGGAGGGGAGAGAGGGGAGGGGGGAGGAGGGGGGAGGGAGGGAGGAGGGGGAGGAGGGCAGGGGGGAGAGGGGAGGAGAAGGGAGGGGGAAAGTGGGGAGGGAGGGGAAGGAGGGAGGGAAGGAAGGGAGAAGGGAAGAAGGGGAGGAGGAGGAAGAGGGGAGGAGGGGAGGAAGGGAGGATGGGAGGAAGAAGAGGAAGGGAGAAGGGGGAAGAAGGGGAGGAGGGGGAAGAGGGGAGGTGGAGGAGGAGGAGGGAAGCTTTTTTTTTTTTTTTTTTTTTGCCTTTTTGGGTCACACCCGGCAATGCTCAGGGTTTCTCCTGGCTCTGCACTCAGGAATTACTCCTGGCGGTGCTCGGGGGACCATATGGGATGCCGGGGATCGAACCCGGGCTGGCACAGGCTAGCTGAGTGCAAGGCAAACGCCCTACCTGCTGGACTATCGCTCCGGCCCCTAACTTTTTTTTTTTGGAAGCTTTTCACTAGACCAGACTTTCTTCAGCAGGGACACTTTAGACCTAGCCAGGACTCCCCAGGGAGAGGTGAAGATCTGGTGACTCAGGTGCCTGCCGCATCAGAATCACCCAGGCAGCTTGTCTGGACACAGATCTCTGAGCTCTCCCTGCGGGGTGCGTTAGCTGCACGGGAGCAGGACCTGAGAATCTTCCCAAATACCGAGTCTGCAGATGACGGTGCTACGGCCGCGGGCCCAGGACTTGGCGTGAGGACCAGCGCTGGCAGAGGAAGAGCCTAACGCCGCTGTGCCGCTTCAAACCCAGCCGCCCGCTTCCCCACCATGGAGGTGTGGATAAGTCGCCCCACCTCCCTGTCTGGTGGGGTTTGATACTCCTGGGAATCGGGAGGCTTCTAGGAGGAGGTGACATTTTGGCTGCGACCTGCGGGATGAGGAGAGGTGTTGGGCAGAGTGCGGAGGGCAAAGTGGGTTGTGTGTGAGGCCTGAGAGGTGGGACCTGGGGAGCCATGTCCGACACTGAGCAGGACCCAGTGACGACGCTAAAGGCTCTGTGGGCCGGACTAGCCCGGCAGCCTGGCCAGTGCCCTGTACCCCCTGTCCTGCTGGGGGCCTTCCGATGCACTGGCCAGTCCTGCCAGGAGCGGCCCAGGGGCCTCGAGCATGGCTTGGGAACTGCCTCCCCATTCTCAAGTAATGAAATTTTAATAGAATGGAATGTTCTGGATCTGTCCAGGCTCACATCACGAGGCAGAATGGCAGGGCAGGTTGGCAGGCTGGCAGGGGGCGGGAAATGTGCTGCCAGGGGGCCCCCCAGCTGTGTCAATTCCTCTGCCCATGTTTACTTCTGTCCTGGGGCAAAGCTAGACGCAGAAAGAGCTGGGAACGCAGAGCTCTGCAGGGGGCCAGCTGTGCGGGCCACATGCTTATGTGTGGTCGCGGCCAGTGGCCAGTGGCCACTCCTCATCTCTTCTCTGCTTTGTTCATTCTCTGTTCCACTCTGTTGAAAGCATGAACATCCCCAATGAGGAAGTTGCAATTCAGGGAGGTTAAGTAATTTGCCCAGAGTCACTCAGCATCTAGATGAGGAAGCCGCAGTTCAGAGAGGTTAAGTAATGTGCCCAGAGTCACTCAGCAGCTAGTGGCAGGTCCAGGACTTAAACCCAGATTTGTTCATCCTGAGGGCCTTGATGGGCCAGACCCTGGTCTTGGTGATTTTCTTTTTCTTGTTGTTGTTGTTGTTGTTGTGTGTGTGTGTGTGTGTGTTTTGGGGGCACATCTAGCAATGCTCAGGGGTTACTGCTGGCTCTGCACTTAGGAATTACTCCTGGCAATGCTCAGGGGACCATATGGGATGCCAGGTCAGCTGCATGCAAGGCAAACGCCCTCCCTGCTGTACTATAGCTCTCCCCCCCCACTAAGTCTTATCATTACAACTCAGCCCCCTCCTCCCGCTTCCTGAAAACCCCCTGATCGAAAGAGAATTCACCGCCTTTGTCCTGGTACCTGCTCCTGGGTGCACTGCCTTCATGGCACAGTGTGTGCCAGGCTCTGTGCTCGGGCAGCACGTCAGCGAGGACCGAGACAGGCTCCCTTTTGTTCCCGATCCTCTCATGGTCTGGCCCCCCAGAGGCTGCACAAACAGTTCTCCAGAGAAGTGACACGTGCTGCTGCCCCATGAGACCCGCCAGCAGTCCGGAGTGTCCCGGGTGAGAGGAGATGGTTGCTTAGCAGAGGAGTCCGAAAGGAGAAACTCCAGGCTTTCACCATGTTGTCCCTCAAAACTGTCATTCTAGTATTTGCAGTTTTGTGCTCGATGATGCTTCTCCTCCACCTGGCATTTGAAATACTGGAAGAGCCTTTCCCCATACACCGCTTTCCGGGAACAAAGCACAGCACTGGAGACACTTTCCTGAGCCTTTGCAGACTCACAAAGGTTGACTCTCTGCTTGGGTCTAGCCGAGCTCACAGCTCACGGCAGCAGATGAGCCGCTGTCCCTCTGCTATGCATGGACTTTGTTTTTTGTTCTTTTATTTGTCTGGCGCCTGAGATCAAATCCAGGCCCTCACATTCATATGCAAGGCATCTCCTCCACCGCTGAACCCAACTTCAGCCTTGAGATGTGTTTGATTTAGCTCCGTGGTGTTCGGAGCTTACTGCTCTCAGAGATGACTCCCGGTGGCGCTCAGGTGACTGGATGGCGTGCCGGGACCAGTGGCAGGTCAGCCACATGCAAGGCAAAGGCCCAGCCTGCGTCCGATCTCTGCTGCCTTTACGTCACATTTCCTTCATCCACTCTTGTGTTTTATGTTTGTTCGTTTATTTGAGGGGACACATCCGGGTATATTCCGACTGCTCAGGGATCAGTCCTGGTGGCTTTGGGGGACCATATGGGTGCCGTCTGCAAGGCAAGTGCCCTACCGGCTGTACTGTCACTCTATGGGTTTCCACTCTTACGCTGACGGACACTTAATGTTGTTTCTGTATCTTCTCTGCATGACTAATGCTACAGTGAACGTGGGGCAACAGATGTCTGCTGTTTTCTCCCTCGTTAGCAGGACACCAAGCACTCCAACTACAGCTACAGGCTTGGTTCAAAGAGGCGGGAGGTGCTCTCCCTCCCCCTCCCCTGCACCTCTTGGCTTCAGCACCCGCTTACTTACACTTTTTGCCAGAAAGGGTTGGTGGTCTCTTTCAGTTGCTCAAGCTAGCGCCCCATAGTAGGGCCTCCTCTCCCTTGCTGCCCCAGGACGAGGCTTCTAGGGAGTAGCTGGCACATTCTTTTTTCCTCTTTTGGGGTATTCTTTTTGAGGAGTCACGGCCAGCACTGATTAGGGCTCTGCACTCAGGGAACCATATGGGGTGTCGGGGATGGAACAGATCAGCCATGTGCAAGGCAAGCACTTTATTCACTGTGTTAAGAGCTGACCAGATTCTTTATGTAACGGATTTTAGGAGGCAGGAAATTAACCCCTTATCCACTGCCATTGGGCCCTATTGGTTTGACCTGTGTCCCGTGCTCAATCTAGAGCCAATCATAGTGGCCAGCCCCTGTGATTGGTTAGACCTGAGTCATGTGATAGCCCCTTTGAGGATAGATGCTGATCGCTAACCACTGGTCCTGAGAGTGCAAATGGGTTCTGCTATGAGGGCAAACGCCACTGCGTGCCTTGGCTGATGGTTATTTGGCTCAGTAGTGCTGGGTCATGAGAGTGGAGAGTGGTAGTGGGGTTCCCTTCTCTATTGGAGGCCAGAGCAGAGGGGCTTGGGTCCACACCCATTGGGCTGGGTGCTACTACTGGCTTCTGTGCTCAGATTGTGCAGTATCGGGGATGGAATCTGGGTCAGCCTCCTGCAAGGCAAAGTTACTCTCAGCCCATGCGATCTCTCCAGCCCCGACTCGTGTCCCTCCCTGGCAGACAGCTCCTGTGAAGACCCACAGGTCATGTGGCTTAACACAAAGCCCCTGACCATGTAGCCGTCATTTCTCACTCTAGGGAGGGCAGAGGGGCCCTTTGTAGCACTGGCCTGGGAGAGCAGTTGTCTGTGGCCAGGCCAAAAATAGCCTGTTCCCCAAGGAGGCTTCGGGGCTTGGTGTGGCTGCTAACCAGAGGTCCAGGTCACCGGCTGTCTGCGACCTAAGGCTCACCCCTCTACTTTAAAAAGGACAGTGATAAATGTAGCTGTTCTGCCTTGGGGAACATTCAAGTTGCTGGGTGTGTGGGACTCTGCTTCCCGGATGGCAGCGAGAAAGCAACCCGCGGCAGCTTAGCAAGTAAGCAGAGGAGCCGGGCCTTGAGGCTTGGTTTGACTTGCTGGGAATCCCCCTGTAGCCTTGAGTATTTGCATGGATGTGTCTGGGACCGAGGGAAGCTGAGAGAGGACAGAGGAAAGCCTCTCGAGAATGCTGATGTCTTGGGGGCTGGGGGCTCGAGCAGGAACAGAGAGCCAGGCTCACAGGATACAGGCTGCCTCCAGGGTGCCAGGCACCCTGCAGCTGGGCCCCAATGTAGTGAGGGCTCCTTGACTCCCTGCCGGAATCCAGCCCCTTGCAGGTGCCCGTGTGGGCATCCTGGGCAAATGTGGGAGCAATGACCCAGCTATTCCCTCATCGTGGCATGACCTACAGGCTCCACTGAGCCCTCTAGGAGTGATCCCTGAGTGCAGAGCCAGGAGTAAGCCCCAAGCACTGCGGGGCGCCTCACCCCTACCACATCCCCCAGAAAAACCCTTTGTGGTTCTGTTATTGGAGAGACCATCTGTCAGGGGTCAGGGGACAGTTAGCAGGCACAGCCACTGCTATCTTCAGAGCAGCAAGTGACCTGAAAAACCATGAACTAGATCCTGCTCACTTGATTCTGTTTGTGAGTATGTGTGTTGTGTGTGTGTTTGTTGAGCTTTTCTGGGTCACACCCGGTGATGCTCAGAAGTTACTCCTGGCTCTGCACTCAGGATTACTCCTGGTGGTGCTTGGGGACCATATGGGATGCAGGGATGGAACCCGCCTACTATCACTTGGGCCCCGCTGATTGGTGCTCTTATAAACTCTTATTTGCATACCCAGTCCGATTGGTTCCTCACATTCCGTCATTTGCATAAAGACACAAATGCAGTCTCATTAGTCGGATGCAATCTGATGCCGTTTTTTTTTTTTGAGTCATACCCAGCTATGATCTCCTGGCTCTGCACTCAGGAATTACTCCTGGCAGTGCTCGGGGATGCTATGGGATGCCGGGATTGAACCCAGGTCGGCCACATGCAAGGTAAACGCCCTCCCTGCTGTATTATGGCTCCAGTCCATGCTCATCCGATTCTAGACGGAAATCAAATGCCCGCCACTCATGGGGCACTGAGCCAGGCAGAGTTCCAGCTCTGTGGCTCCTTTGGTTTCGCGGACCAAGGAGAAGTGTGGGTCTGTGATGGCGTGTGGTTCACGATTCCCTGTGAACTAGCTTGTGTGACACCTGTCAGCTCTCCCTCGCTGTAAAATGGGGGAGGGACAAAGGTCAAGGTCACCAGCAGCACCGCCAGGATTTGTGCCCCTTGGCAACCCAGCTGTTGAGTTTAGTGTAATCCCGGAACCACACTGCCTGGAGGTTTGAAAGCTGAAGCGGTGACCTGGCTCTTGGCGCTGTCCTGGCCCCTCAGGACCCAATGGCCGCTCTGGGTTTGCGTCAGTATTGGTCACCGGGCCCAACCCCCTGGGTGAGCAGGGAGACTGGCCAGTAGCTGGCACAGCAGAGGAGGCTCGGGGCTCGCGAAAGTGGCTGAGAACCATGAGACGTCACCTGACTCACACGGGGCCCAGGCCGGCATCTGTGTCAGCCCAGACGGCGGAGCTGCTGAGCCAGAGGTTGATCCCTCACTGGTGGTTTCCAAACAGCTGGGAGATCAGCGCGGGCACTGCAGTCAGAAGCAAGAATAAGCGGGAAGAGAAGAGAAACAGATCAAAAGCCCATTGTGCAAAGGAAGGCTGAGGCATTTTCTGAAGCTGGTTTTCTTTTTCTTTTTCTTTTTGTGGGGGGAACACCCCCTGGGTCCTCAGCCAGGAATTATGGCTGGGCTCAGGGAACCATTGGGGTATTGTTGTGGTTCAAGCCCCGTCAGCCACATGCCGGGCCCTACCAGCTGTCCCGTCACTCTCTGCCCCTTGCCAGCTTCTTTTCAACTTTTTTCTTGACTCTTTTCTCTCACTCTCTTTCTTTGTCTGACTTTTTTTTTTCTTTTGAGGCTACACCTGGCAGTGCTCGGGTGGTCCACTCAGTGCTGTGGAGTGAACTCAGGGCCTCCCTGAAAGCAAAGCATCTGCTCTGGCCCTTTGAGCCACCCCGGTGATGCTCTAGGCTTACTCCTGGCTCTGTGCTCAGGAACTATTCCTAGTGGTGCTCAGGGGACCATATGGGATGCAGTGATGAAACCTGGTCAGCCACATGCAAGGCAAATGCCCTACCCCACTGTACTATTGC
>JAJIBD010012480.1:0-33895 GCA_021461705.1 Cryptotis parvus
GTCAGCAGGACCTGATGGTTTGCCCTGTAGGATGCTGAATGAATTTTCAACTTTCATCTTAGGCCAGTGTGTCCCCCCAATCACAGAGACTGGGAAAAGACCCCAACTAAACAGAAGGGTAAATGAGGTGCCCTTCTCTGAAATGAAAAAAAAAGACAGTATGACCCTGGGAAATTTCAGACCCGGGAGTTTAACATCAATACCTGGAAAGATCTTGGAATAAATCATCAAATAATCAATTGGATAGCACCTGAAAGAACATAAAATACTAAGTAGCAATCAGTAAAGCTTGGTAAAAGAGCAAATAGGCCAGGCCAATTTAATTTCCTCACATGATTGTGAGAAGCTGCATGTGCCTGAGGAATCGATAGATAGGATCTATCTCAATTTTAGTAAAGATTTTTGTTTTTAAACTAGCCATTATCTTTGAGATGCTAGAAAACTCTGTTCCAATCTACACTTCTATTTGAAGGTTAGAAGGTGTCAACTCAAGGGGAGTTATCAATGGTTAGTATCAATCTGGGGGACATATTGAATGCTGTCCCAGAGGTATTGGGGCTGGGATCTATCCTACTCAATAACTATATTGATGGCCTGGATGAAGGAATTAAAGCTACGCTCATTAAATTTGCAGCTGGTACTAAATTAGGGAGGGTTGTTATTGCTTTTTAAGACAGAAATAAAATTCAAAATGGCTTTGACTCATTGAGAGAATGGCTTTAAAAAACTGGAATAAATTTCAATGGGGACAAGTGAAAGCGGCACAGGTGCTCTCCCCAGCCCTTGGACAGTGCCTTGGGCACACTTGGTGCTCAGCAAATATCTGCAGGGCCTTCCTAGTGGGGCTGTTGAGAGGATCTAAGTGTGATAATGATGTGGAAGCATGCTGTAAAACCACAAAGTGCCTTACAAATGGTAAAGGTTTGCACCAATGTGAGAACAGTTATTATTACAGGCAAGGAAATAGGTCCTTTGAGACAGTGTTAAAGGAATTGTAGCTGTTTAATCAAGACAAGAGAAGAATAAGGGATGCTTTCATGAGGGTAACTTTCATGAGGGCTTTAAGGAAAAATGATCATTCTTTCTGTGTATGAAAGAAGAAAGGGCAGAAGGATCTAAGATGGATTTTAGTGGGATGTAGTAGCGTAGACCACCTATTTTTGGTCCACGCTTACTCACATTTCTCTTCCCTGCAGAGATGGTATTTGTTCAAGTTGTTCTTTGGTCTTTCTAGTTCACTATGATTCTGTATTGTTTCGGGTCTTTTTGTGTTCCTCAGATCAACAACCTGACCGTTGTATATGACAATAAATCTTCATTGAGTGAGTGAATGTTGGGTATCAAATATTCCCTTAGAACTTGGGGGTCATCATTCTCAAAAGTTGGTGTGATTTATTCTTTTGTGACAAAACGATCTTTCCAGAATTTAAAAAATCCCCAAATGTCAGGGTTCTCTGTATGTCAAATAGTTAGAATATATGTTCAAACCTCTTTGGCTTCGGTTCTGTAACTGCTGAATGGTGAAGTTATCGGTGAGGGGAAGGAGGCAAGATTGTTTGTTCTCAGTCTCACCCTCACCTCGTTCCTGCTGCAGAACTCTTAGGAAGGAAAGAGTAGAGATAAGGAGGGAGGTGCCGCTTATTACAAATGGATCCATTTTCTGCCTCTCAGCTGTTTGCTGGCACATTTATATTTTGAAAACCGCCAATAGAGTCCACAAAAACCATAATCAGTGACTTGACTTAATCCTGGAAATTCTCTCCCCAACTTTGCCCTAAGTCTCTGGATGCAGTTGGATATGCTAGGATGGTCCCAGGATCCAGTTCTTCATTCTGAACAGTCCCACTTGAAGTACTAGGTTATTCTTTCCCTACTGTAGCTTTTTTTATTATTTTTTAATGGAATATTGTAGAATTAAGACATATCTTGTTGTAATGACATGCATTCATTTTCTAACACAGACATACATTTTACACGGGTGTTTTAAAAGGATGCCCAGAAAGGGTCAGTTTTGGAGGCAGTCAGCCAGATGGCTTCCTTGCAGCATATGACATTACTACCAGTAGCTGGTAGCTAGGGGTGTCCTCTCCTCTTCCCAAATGCTGGGTAAGCGAGATAAACTGAGTATGTAATGAACCATGTAATCAAATACCTGAGCTTCTTTTTTGTAGGCGCAGGCATTGACCTCTTATGGGTCAGTGAGACCCCTGTGGCCAAAAATACATTTTCTTGTGTATATGAATATGTGATTTATTTCCTGGAAAGAGGAAACCATTGGTTAAGAATGACTATTCTAGAGTTTTAGGAGAAAGTTAAGTGATAAGAAGGTTGGATTGTGCCCACCAAGATGGAAGGAATGACAGAGAAAGAACTTTGGCACTATTTTTGGTATGGGAAAGTACTCCAGGTAACTGCTTACTTTGGGAGTTGTATAGTCACTGGTTAGATCTAAGAGATCTGTCCTCTGTCAACAGAATGTCAACTAGCTGGTATAAGTGAAAGTCATTCCTAGGATGATAGATGGATGGCGGCAAAGAATGTGGGGAAAGACTTCAGCCCCAAACTCAGAAGTGTGTGTGAAATTATTTTAGTTTCTAAACTCATGCATTCTATTATAACCCATAGCCTGTAGGTCTTATAAGAAATTGGTTCTAAGTTGTTTTAGATATAACAAATTTTTAGAGAACCAGCACAATTTCAAGGCATAAGACACTTTTTAGAGGTTGGCCATTGTTCACCGTCATTTAGAAAATCCTCCTTCTCATACCCATGTCAGATGGGCATGGGAGTTTGAAGGGATGCTGTAGTCCAGGTGAAGACGACAATAAGTTGCTTTGAAGACTCTTTGGATTGGTGTTGAGGCTAAAAATAACTGAATGGGGGAGATTGTGGCACCAGCCCCTTAGGGAGGTGCCAAGGCCCCAGGCTCAAAGACCTCCTGTGGATTTATTATAACCTTAACATTCCTTGGGGGTCAGGGGGTTGGTTACTATGGCAGCAGATGCTGGGGCCTAGCTGTGTCCCCAGCAGTACACACTGTCCATTAGGGCTCCTGATCTGTGTCTGGGGCTGACACCGTTTCCCCTGACCTGTCCATGGAGTAAAGAGCAACGCTAAAGGTTCCTGTTGGTTATTCTTTAATGTTCTGCTCTCTGCAGGAATCTCTCCTGGACCTCTGTCTCTCCAGGCAGATTCTCCTGCAGGCTGCTCTCTCTTGGGGTCTGTGCAGCCTCCTCTCGTCAGGGCCTCTCACTTCCGGATATCTATGTTCAAGGCTTCATGCTTCTGGCCCTCTCCCCAGGACTTCTGTCAGGGACCTTTTCCTTAGGTCCTTTCTTCTAAGGGCTTTTTCTCTTCAGAACTTCTTTTCCCGGACTCCTCTATGTCCCTATCTATTTCCCTGGTTTCCTGTTTCATCTTTTGCTACTATGTCCTGTGTCTCTGAATCCCTACTAATTCTTTGAGTTCAGCTCTGTAGCCCTGTAGCTTTGATGCCAGCCCTCGGGTTCAGGCACCGGCCCTGTGGCTCTGGTGCTGGCCCTCGGACCTGGCATCAGGAGCAGCTTCTCTTCCCTGATGCTGGCCATCCAGCTCAGGCACCAGGGGCCCCATGGCCCAGGTGCTGCCAGGCACCAGAGGCTGCTGCTCTCTCAGTTCAGAACCGCACCCCCACCCAGGATGCTCTCCTGGCACCCCTATTTATAGTCTCGGCCAGGTTTAGAACCCTGGCCTCAACTGTCTTAACAGAACTTGAGAGGCTAGTACTGTGCCCTTAAGATCCCATTTCCCACAGACTGGGACTGATTAATGAAGAGTAAAGTTATTTAAAGAAAATTTTTGAACCCAGCAATCAATCATGAATAGGCTTAAGGTGATGCAATGGCAAAAAAGGATGTGCTGGAATGTCAGATGCATTTTTTATTTAATATTTTTATTATACCACAATGAGATATACAATTACAAAGATTTTCATATTTGGGTTATGTATTATAGTGTTCCAGCACCCCTCCCTCCACCAGTGCCCATTTCCCACCACCAATGTCCCCGATTCCCTCCCCCCCCTAGCCTGCCTGGGATGCATTTTTAAAAATTTTTTTCAGATGCGTTTTTGAAAAGTATTTTATTATACCACTGTGAGATATACAATGACAAAGATATACAATTAAAAGTTCATATTTGGGTTTTGGTCATACAGTGTTCCAGCACCCATCCTAACACCAGTGCCCATCTCCCACCACCAACGTCCCCGGTTCCCTCCCCTCCCCAGCCCTCCTCCATGGCAGGTTCTTTATTTCTTTCCATTTCTCTCTCTTTCTCTTTTCCTTCCCTTCCAGACTATGGATTACAGAACATACATTAAAGGGTTGTCATGTGTATCTTTTTGCCTGTATTTAATGCTCAGTTCTAGGTTGGTATTAGTACCCTTAGTACCCTCGACAATTGTTAGCACACTGTTCCATTTTCTGTCTTACCTAGCCTCTGACTCCCACACGTTTGTGATAATTTCCACCTTTGACAAGACCTCCTGATACAAGGTCATGTTCCACTTGACCTTGGATATTGGCATCATAATATGTACATATATATATCTATGCCATGCAAATAAATGCAGTCATTCTGTATCTGTCTCTCTCCTGGCTAATTTCACTCAACATAATCTTCTCCATGTCCATCCATTTATAGGCAAATTTTATAACTTCATTTTTCCTGATAGCTGCATAGTATTCCGTTGTTTAAATGTACCAAAGCCCTCTTTATCCAGTCATTGATTCTCAGGCACTCTGGTTATTTTGCTGTCATTAAATAACAGGCATACATTTAGCTTGAATCGCGCTGCCTCTGTTTAAGAAACCAAGTCATGTGTCCACTCAAGCTTCCTGTATCCTTTTATCTTCACTATTGAAATATTTCACACTGCAACCTTGGTTAGAAAGAGCTCAACTGACTAGAGCACATACTTTGCATATAGGCACCCATTGTTCAATCCCTGACAGTCCTTGGTCCTCTGAGAAACTTTGGAGCAATTCCCTGACCACTGCCAGGTGTGTCCCCTCTCTCCCTTCAGAAAATAGCCAGTGCAAGGTTTCTGTTTAAAGTAGGGAGGGCTTTTGTAAACATGTTGAGGCCAGCTGGCAGTACCAAAGGCAAAAATAGAACAAAAATAGCAAAAACATTGAGAATAATGATGGTGTCTGTAGGATTTTGAGTTCCTTTGGATGCTACATTACATTAGTACTAATTATTGCTACCTTCATCATTATTATATTAAGAAAATGAAAACCAGCTGAATGAAAATGATGCCTTTACTCAAGTTGCCAGTCAGTTAAGAAACCCAGGGGAGCAGGCATTAGGGAAGTTTCACAATACCCAGGATAAATTAAGGCAGGTGGAAATGAAGCAACTGGGTCCAAATCCCAGCGTGTCACATGAACGGAGGAGAGGAGACTGAGGTCAGTGTTCCTAATTCCCAACTTTTTCTTTGCATTCAGTCATAGGGGGTCATAATTCCTCCCTGCCCCCCAATCTAATGATGTGTGATAGTTTCCAAATATCTGTTCTCCTTTTTTCCTTATTTCTTTTCCCTTGTTACTTTTTTTCAAAGAAATACAATTCCTATTAGAGTAATATTTATATTTTTAGCTTCAATCTGCAGTTGGAGCAATGGTGACTAGAGCTTTGGCAATGCCCTTGTCTGAGGCAAGATAAGGGCAAATGTTCCTGGGATTTATTTTCATCCTTAGATGCCCCAATTATATAATATTGAGAGCAATGTCCTTTGGAAAGTGTCTCTCCTGGGGGTTTTGCATTTTGAGCAATGCTTCTCTACTTAAAAATGATTTTAAAATCCCCTTTCAACCAGTAAGTATCCAAAATGAAATTTCATTTCCATTTAAATAAACCAGGGTTGGAAATTTTAGGGTGGATCTGTTAGGCCTGTACACAGGAGGGTAGCTGCAGAAATATGTATTAGGGGAGCAGGGGAGATGAAAAAGGAACTTCATATCCTAACGGCAAGTGTGACTTACCATTAACAGGGAAAAATGACTTACTGTAATATATTCCAGTTCCAAGTTTATCTCTTCTTTCTCACAAGAGCAATTTCTGAAGGGATTTAGTTTTGATTCCTACTGTTATTAGTCTTTATTTATTTTTTTTTATAACAACAACATCAGCGACAGCATCTAAACTTACTTTTCACTTGGTGCCAGATACTATTTGAAATGTTTTATGTATTTCAACTCATTTACTATAGCAGCAACCCTGTAAGACAGATATGGTTATCATTATCATTTCACAGGTGACGAAGCTGGGCACAGATAGTATGTTACTTCCGCAAAGTCACACATCTACTAAGTTTGAGAGGCAGAGCTCAGACAGATAATTGGCTTCAGAGTCGTCAGTCTTCTCAGACATTAGATTCCTCTTTCTCGCCACACCCAATATAGGCATAAAGCCTTAATGTCTACTGTGAAATGAACACAGTCCTATTTCCTTTTCTTTTCCTAGCATTTCTCGATTCCTATTAGAAATGCTAGTAAGGTGAACTCACTACTGCTTTCTCTAGCCTCTAGGTTAGTCTATTCCAGGAAACACTCTTTGGCTTTCTAAGGCATCATTATTCTTAAGACAGCTCTTTCCTGGCCTTTCAGAGGAAAATCCTTCTGACATTGCAGAGCTTCTTTGTGTGCTGTCAACTGAACTTCAAACCATACCAGCCTCACCCCAAGTCCCTGTATATAGCCTCTTCTTTTGCCCCATTTATGAATCTGTTGAACCCATATTGACATTCCTGCCGATGCCCAACATCCTGACCCTTCCAAATAAGAGGGAAATAATTCTCATAGAGAAGGTTAATTGAAATAAAATGTGAAAGTCCCTAGTGATGTCAGCCAGTTCTGATATGAAATATTTTAGTCTTTTAATAAGTCTTCCCTTAGCTTTTTCCTTAATCTTTGGTAGTGAAGGACCTGGCAGCAGAGACACTGAAGCATGGGAACCCGTCATGGGGTGGGCAGGAGGAAGCGGTTCTAGAAAATGATTCCGAGAGTAGTCTAATCTGGGTGGTCCAATCTGGAAATGGGGCCTTTAGCAGGTAATTATGCTAGTCGAGGCCGCAAGAGTGACCCCCTCATCTCTAGAAGCAGAGTTTTAGAAGGAGAGGAAGAAAGGAGAGAGCTCTTTCAACATGTGTGGACACAGGCAAGTGACTGCCTTCTGGATCTGGCTTTTCAATTAGATTCCCGTTGTTAAAGGCTTCTTGACTATGGTATTTTGTTATGGCAGCCGGAGTTGACTAATACATTGGTTATGCACTAGAAATCTGTAGGCTCTGAAGGAGCATAGTAGCACGAGCATATTGAAGACATGTGAGTGGCAGAAGCTGATGGGTGATCCAGGGGGAGACTTGGTTTCTTGTGGTTTTAGGAGGCCAAGGGCTGAGAATGCGATTTTTTTTTTAATTTTCAAAGGTAACTTTCCTTAGAGTATCTCTTTCAATGTAGTTGGACTTATGACACAGTGGATAACTTCTCTTCTAGCAAAATAGGCAAAGTTTTTATGACGTCGTAACTTTGAAGTTTTGCCAAGAATAGCCATGTTTTATTGATCACACACTTGCTGTGGGAGATCACATAGGAGCTCTACAAGGCCATGGGTAACAGGAAGTGCCAGTCACTGGGAGACATCTTTGTAGAAGGACTTTGCTTAGGAAACTCCACCTCAGATCATTAAAATCATTCCACATGTGAAATACGCTCACCCTTCCTCTCATGATATCTGCTCCTTCTTGCACTTGGGAAATATTCCTTTATTTTGGCATTAAGTTCAGTGTTCTGCTTATCTATTTTTATGAAGTTAAGCACTCCCAAACTTAGTAGCTTAAAACAATGACCATTTATGACTGTGATTCTGTGGGTCATTGAAACTGCTCCCTCAGATGTGGGTCAGCTTGGAAGTTGGCTATGCTGGAAGGTCGAAGATGGATCACTCTGTGGCTAATATCTAATACTTATAGTTAAGGCTTTTAGCATTGGATGATAAACATAGAAAGATCTTGGAGTAGTCCCAGAGAACTCAAGACACATTCAAACATCTACCTGACCCAGAGTCAGGCTAATATCATCCAGGATATGGGTTGGCCAACTTCATCCCCCCTTCCCACCTCCCCTATTTAGTTTCCTTTGAGATGTTACTGTTTCTAGTACTCCTCATTTTATAGTCCTGCTTTGCTCATTATTTTAACTTTCACTTAATCCTTTAGTAACCACCACCGAGTGTATTTCTCTTGTTATAGCATGTGTTCTTTAGCTTCCACCGATGATGAGTCACAGGAAACAGATCTGGTGAAAGACATGTGTACTGTAAATGGAAGTCATTACTATGTAGCCATCACCCAAATTGACAGCCCTGGTGCCAGAGCTGCCAGAATATATTCAACATCTCTATTTATGTCCTCTGTTATTCTAATCCATACACACATGTGGAGTTTCCAGATACCTGGGAGAATACAGTGTTGTGGGTGAGAACACAAAAGAAAACCAGAAATTGCCCCCCATTCTAAGGAGGTAATTGTCACTTAAGGGAGAAACGGATTCACAAATAATCAGATCATATTATAGCAGCTAATAAAGGCTGTAATAAAGGTGCAAACTGCATCTTATAGGAGGTCAGTGGACAGAAAAATTCTACTTCTGTTTTCTCTCTCCGATTCTCTCCCCAGTTCTGGACAAATTATTACATTTCACCCTCTGATTTCTCCATATGTCTAATGAGGAAAACATGTCTTTTACATCTCTTTTACATGTCTGACTGGGACAATCAGCTTCAGTGATAAAGTATCTGTGTCAGCTTTGGGATTTTATTTTTATAGAGTCCAAACACATCTTTAACCTTACAACATACGGGATGAAGAGGGTAAGTTAGATCAGCATGTGTGTGTGTGCCTGTGTGAGTGTGTGTGTGTGCGTGTGTGCCTGCCCAATGTGACTACCATGCTCCAAATGAAATCACAGGGGGTCATAAACAGAAGGCCTGCTGGGACCACCAATTTCTTTTTTCCCATCTGTAATGGCTAGTGCCCTGTGCTTCACACTGTGAAGGGGATCAGCAGACTCTCCTCTGTCTTGTGGTGCTGCTGCCTTTAATTCATATTTGCATGTGTTGTGAGACTAGCCAGGCAGCTGAACGACTGCCCAGGAGTGGAACTTGTGATGATGTAGAGAAATGAAATCACTGTTTAATGAGAATCGGCGAGATAAGGTCCACAGATGGACCATTCGGAAGGCTGTGTCTGAACCACACTATTCCATTCATTTTATAATATACCTTACTGTGGGCTTAAATTGCATTCTTGGAAAATTTAGCCCAGCATGACTAGTTCTTCTTAGAATAGCACCACTAACATAATGTTGTGTTCAATAAGCCTGTTGCATAAAAGGGTTATCATGTAATTTTTATCATTATAAGTCTCCAGTGCTTCTAAAACTTACCTTCAAAAAATAGCACAAAAATGGTTATTTTTGATGTGATTGTATTTTGACTTTTTTTTTTTTCAATTTGGGATAGGGCTGGTTTTGGAGCCATTCCCGGAGGTATTGAAGGGGCTATTTCTGATTCTGAGCTCAGGAGTGTCCCCCTATTGGTGCTTGGGGATTTTTCATGGTGCCAGGGATTTCCATTGACCTCATGGAAGGCAACTGCCTTATCTCCTGTACTGTCTCTGGCCCTAGAAAGACACTTACTTGAGGGGGAAGGTGGGGTTGGGTTATACCTAGACATGCTCAGGGCTTACTCTTGGCTGTATGCTCAGGGATCCTTCTGGTGGTGCTTGAGGCACCATATACAGTGAAGGGGATAGAGCCAAGGTTGCATATAAGGTCAGGGACTTTGCCTCTTGTACTAGCTCTAAAGTTAAGTTAAAAAAATTTATGGCTACCAACCCCATGCCTTAGTTTATCCTTTTGTAACATTGCTTTTAAGAATTTTATTGTAATTCTTTATATAACTCAATTTTAAAAAATGAATATCAGTGATATTTTCTACAACATTTAGTATTTAACAAATGTTTTAGTTGGTTTATATATGCTTTTCTCTGTGTAGTGTATTGGGCTAAGAGTTCAGAACTAGACAAGCCTGAATCCCAGTTCTTGTGCCTACTCTCAGGATCATGAGTATGCTACACAATGTTTATAACAATACTTTTTATGGAATGGAAGATTTTGAGAGAGAGCTAGAACATAACCTCTCATATAGCAAAAGCCCAACAATTCTAGCAATAATTACTATTCAGGAAAGAATGACAGTTTCTATAAATAAGAACCAGATCTTATTTAAAACATTTTACCTGATCTTGTTTTGTCTATCTGTAGAGTTTCTGTTCTTAATACATGGCCTATTAAGCGTGGCTAATTTCAAGTTCATGAGTTCTTGCACAGTGGGAAGCTAATAAATGAATTAAGGATGTATTTCATAAGTGATTGCTAAATTTACATGTATGTATATAAATATAATTTTCAATAATGAAGAGTAGCTTGTCATGGGCAGCTCATTCCTGAGATTAAAAAGACAGGAAAAGAACAAATGATCCATAAAACTATGCAACAGAATTCCTCATGAAATTATATAAGATCTTATGTTTATTTGAATTACAAAGAATATAAGAGAACAACCGTTCAGACAGTACATGAGATAATCATTATTTGAGTAAATTTTTTGAGTGTTTTGAAAAGAAGAAAAAAGCTTTCTAGGAATTTCTAACCACAGAGAATTTAGTCTGAAGGAATTTGCTGTTGTTCTCTGGATAGACTTAGGATTTTATATTGGATTTAAAAAAATTGGCTTAGGGAGGGAGTGTCTCCTCAAAATGAAGCTCTTCCAGGCTCCCTCTTGCTTTGTTTTTGCCTGGGGCTTTGTTTCTTGTTTGCCAAGACCAGCTGCTTCCCTTGCTGGCCAGGTTTCCAGTCAGGGGCCCAGGCTGCTTCTCTGATGTCGGGGAATTGGGCCCTTTGAGGTTGGAAGGGGCAGCTGTGTGTCTCCAGGCTGGACGAGGAAGATGAGCTGCCTTGAGGCCGGATGGATGCATTCTCACTGCTTTTCCGTCACCATGAGCTCGTCCACAAATGTGCCCCCTGCCAGAGGCCCCTGAGCGACCCAGCCCTCCTACCTCAGGAGCACAGTCTGGGGACAGAGGGGCTGGCTCAGCCTTAACTGCCAGCAGTTCCCAACAGTTACTCCCAGAACAGTTACTGATCATATCAGACCTTGGAATGATTTAAGACTTTCCGAGTTGCTAAGTATGGATCTGTAGGGCTCTGCAGCTGGCACCCAAACAAACCCCAAACTTCCTCAACACAGTAGCACACATATTTAAAAGGCCTAGTGTAAAACGTACCATTAATCAGCCATCAAGTAGTATTCACGTATTTATTACGTGCTGTGCTGGGTGGCGTGGGAGAGATGCATTAGAAGGCTCTGCTGGCTCTGTGAAGCTGGTCAGATCACTGTGGGAATGAGCTCGCTGTAAAGAGAACGTTGCTGAGGGTTATGTTGTGCATCCCCAAATTCATATGACCTAGTCTCCACTATCTTAGAATGAGGGAAACAGCCGTTCATTGTAGAAATGATTAGTGAAAAACACACACACACACACACACACACACACACACACTGTCTTCCTTTCTTCATCCCTTTCTTTCTTTCTTTCTTTCTTTCTTTCTTTCTTTCTTTCTTTCTTTCTTTCTTTCTTTCTTTCTTTCTTTCTTTCTTTCTTTCTTTCTTTCTTTCTTTCTTTCTTTCCTTCCTTTCTTTCTTCCTTCCTTCCTTCCTTCCTTCCTTTCTTTCTTTCTTTCTTTCTTCCTTCCTTCCTTCCTTCTTTCCTCCCTTCCCTTCCTTCCTTCCTTCCTTCCTTCCTTCCTTCTTTTCTTCCTTCCTTCCTTCTTTCCTTTCTTTCTTTCTTTCTTTCTTTCTTCACACACATATGAGGGGGGGAGAGAGAGAGAAAAAAGAGAGAAAGACAGAGAATACCATATGAAGACTGGAACTTTGTGAAGGTATGAGAAGCCAGGGGCGAGGATGGGAAGCTTGTTGTTGTTGTTGTTGTTTTTGCACTACAGAGGGTGCATGCCTCTTCTGACACCGGGATTTTCAACTTAGGCCTCCAGAAACATGAGAAAATAAATTTCTGTTGGTTGAATCACCTGGCTTGTGTTACTTTACTAACTCAGTTTATCAAATCAATGCAAAGAGTAAGCATGTCTACCCATTTTTAGTGGAGAGAACACCTCTTTAACCATTTACTTAATTGCACTGTCTTTTTGTTGGGGAGCTGGGGTCCCCAACAATACAAGCGAGTTCCCTTCTACCTCCAAAGCTGGCGGGGAATGGAAAACTCAGGAATCTGGTGAAATTTTATTTGTTTTTTTAAAATTTTTTTTTTTCTGGTGCAATTTTAAAAGACTTTACTATCACAGGTTCTGCTATACAATCCAAGAACAGGAAAAACCCCAGAATCTGTGTTCCCTGCTGGGCCCTGGACGCGTGTAGGCCAAGATGGCTGCCACCACGTGTTGAAGCCCAACAGAAAAGCGGAGAGACAGATGCCCAGGGAAGCCAAAATGGCAAAAAGGTCCTTCTCTCTTCTCCCAGCCTAGTTTATACATAGAAGTCTGCCAAAACTTCCCAGCCCTGTCCATTGTGGGCTGGGCTGTCTAGAGATGAATACAGTAAACAACTCCATTGAAATGCAGCCCTTCAGGTGGGCCTCTTGGCTTTACAAGTGATTCAAAGATGATTCAAAGCTTCTCTAGCTGAGGTGGGAGGGTCTGCAAGCTAAGTGTAGCTGGAGCTTAGAAGTAGGGTAGGGCTTGTCATTCAACAGTAGTAGTAGTAGGGCAAGTCACCCAACAGTCTTTGAGTGTGTGTACTTGTGTGAATCTAGATCAAACCCACAACTCACACATGCAAGGCAGGAGCTTTTCCACTGAGACATATCCCTGGCTCCTGAATGCAGCTGATTGACTCTCAGTGCCCTAAAGATCACCCCTCAGATTGCTGTACCTCAGTGCCCCGAGCTCACCCCCCTCCCACACTGCTGTACCTCAGTGCCCCGAGCTCACCCCCCCACACTGCTGTGCCTCCAGTGCCCCGGATCTCACCCCCCCACACTGCTGTGTCTCAGTACCCCGGAGCTCACCCCCTCACACTGCTGTGTCTCAGTGCCCCGGATCTCACCCCCCCCACACTGCTGTGCCTCAGTGCCCCTCTCCCCCTGTACCCAGTGCCCGAGCTCACCCCCCCACACTGCTGTGTGTCTCAGTGCCCCGGAGCTCACCCCCCCCACACTGCTGTGTCTCAGTGCCCTGGAGCTCACCACTCACACTGCTGTGTCTCAGTGCCCCGGAGCTCACCCCTCACACTGCTGTGTCTCAGTGCCCCGAGCTCACCCCCCCACACTGCTGTGTCTCAGTGCCCCTGGAGCTCACCCCCCTCACACTGCTGTGTCTCAGTGCCCCGGGCTCACCACTCACACTGCTGTGTCTCCAGTGCCCCGGAGCTCACCCCCACACTGCTGTGTCTCAGTGCCCCGGGCTCACCCCTCACACTGCTGTGTCTCAGTGCCCCGAGCTCACCCCCACACTGCTGTGTCTCAGTGCCCCCCAGACTCACCCACTCGGACAGCTCTATCTCTGTGCCCAGGAGCTCACCCACTCGGACTGCTGTATCAGAGAGGGCACCACCACCCCATCTCCCAGCAGCTTATTTTATTTCTTCTTTGACTTGCTCAGAGCCTTGGCAAATAGAAAGCTCTTTAAATATACTTCTTGCAGGGCTGAGTGGTAGAACAATGGATAGGGTGATTGCCTTGCATGCTGCCAGTCCTGAGTATTCTACATGGTTCCCTGAGCCTCCTAGGAGTGTGTTCCTGAGTGCAGATCCCTAAGAACCCTAAGAACTTCTGGGTATGACTCAAAAACAAACAAACAAATAAACAATAACAACAACCCTTCCAAAAACAGAAAAAAAATGAATCCAAAAAAAATTCTTGTAGGAAACAATAAGTTAGAAGGCAAGGTTTAATTTTGAAATGCAGAGTTTCGTTGCACTCAAAGCTGTGCTTCTCAACACGGCTCATCTTTCACGTTGTTTTCCCTTTTCCTTATCTTTTACTTCTTGCCATCTCTCCCTTCTTTTTCCTCTCTCTTCACCTTTTACTTTTTTGTGGCAAAAATCACATGCATTTAGAATTATCTGACTGAACTCAGTTTAGATAATTCAAGTTTTGTGAAATGTCTTAGTCAGGGAACCACTGAACATAATCCTGAACTTCATCAGGTCTGGTCAGGAAATTGATCTTGGCCGCTTCAGTCTGACCTCCAACACAGGTATGTTGACCTCCACAGTGAACACAGGTATGTTGACCTCCACAGTGAACACAGGTATGTTGACCTCCACAGTGAACACAGGTATGTTGACCTCAGTGAACACAGGTATGTTGACCTCCACGGTGAACACAGGTGTGTTGACCTCCACAGTGAACACAGGTATGTTGACCTCCACAGTGAACACAGGTATGTTGACCTCCACAGTGAACACAGGTATGTTGACCTCCAGTGAACACAGGTATGTTGACCTCCACAGTGAACACAGGTATGTTGACCTCCAGTGAACACAGGTATGTTGACCTCCACAGTGAACACAGGTATGTTGACCTCCACAGTGAACACAGGTATGTTGACCTCCACAGTGAACACAGGTATGTTGACCTCACAGTGAACACAGGTATGTTGACCTCCACAGTGAACACAGGTATGTTGACCTCCACAGTGAACACAGGTATGTTGACCTCCACAGTGAACACAGGTATGTTGACCTCCACAGTGAATACAGGTGTGTTGACCTCCACAGTGAACACAGGTATGTTGACCTCCACAGTGAACACAGGTGTGTTGACCTCTGCAGTGAACACAGGTATGTTGACCTCCACAGTGAACACAGGTATGTTGACCTCCACAGTGAACACAGGTGTGTTTTTGACCTCTTCTGTTTTTTTTTGGGGTGGTGCACCCGGCAGTGAACTCAGGGGCTTCTCCTGGCTCTGCACTCAGTGAATCACCCTGGTGTGTGTTTTTTGGGACCTTTTTGGTTGGGGGTCACCCTGGGCCGGCAATGCTCAGGGGCTACACCTGGCTCTGCACCCAGGCTATTACTCTTGGCGCGTCTGACCTCGGGGACCATATGGTATGTTTGACCTCCGCAGTGAACACAGGCCGTGTTGACCTCCACAATGAACACAGGTATGTTGACCTCCCCAGTGAACACAGGTGTGTCGCTCTGGCCCGAACACAGGTGTGTTGACCTCTGCAGTGAACATCAGGTGTGTTAACCTCCGCAGTGAGCACAGGTGTGCTGCTGTGCTCTGTTTTCTTTAGGGCTAACACAGAGGTCAGAAAGAAATAATGGCAGGGTGGTCAAGCTGCTTTCTTGTGGGAGAGCTTGTGTAAGGATATTGGTTCAGCCTTTGAAGCTGTAGACTTGGGCTGTGAGAAGATGGCTGAGATGAGCTGAAGACCTTATTTCTGTAACTGGGAATACCTTTAATTTTGTACTGTTTTGGGGGCCACATCTGACTGTGCTCTGGCTGTGCTCAGGTCTTATTCTTGGCTCTTCACTCAGGGAAACTTATGGGGTGCTGGGAATTGAACCCAGGGTGGCCACATGCAAAGAAAATTTTCTACCGCTGCAGTCTCTCTCTGGCCTCTGTGAATGCCCGTGAGCACTGCTTTCTGAGCCTTCACAGCTTCTGGGTTGACTTCAGCTTGGGAAGGGCAGGGGTTTTGCTTTTGCACCACTTTTATGAAAAGGCTTTGTCTTTCACTGTTTCCCATTTAGAGTTTGGGAAAAAATATCTGGACTTACTGCTTGAACACAGATGACATAGGTCTGATGAGTCGGGTCATTTGCTACTTTTTGCCCTCCTGGGGATAAATGCAAGGGCTCCTGTGTGAGTGGACACGGCACTAGAGACTGAACCTGTGGCCTCATGCAGCTATTTGCGTTGTCAGTGAGAGACATCCTCGGCCCCACGAGCCTGGTGTTGGCCTTGGCTTTGCTTCTGAGATTTGGAGGACAGATGGTTCATTCCCAGTCTTGCTCTGGGACTGTTCCTTACAGAAAAGATGGAGGCAGCCACACATTTTAGGCTGAGCCACAGACTCAGGGCTGGGGGTTGGGGGTCCAGCACAGGGGTCAATTTTTTTAAAATTATTAACACTGTGAGGCAGACAATTACAGAGCTGTTCATGATTGGGTTTCAGTAGTACAATGTTGTAGCACCCATCCTTCCACCAGTGCACACTTTCACAGATTCCCTCCCCACTCCCCCCAGCCTGCCTCTATAGCAGTCACTTTGCCTCTTCTCTCTCCCTCCCTCCCCTCCCTCCTCCTCCCCATCCTCCTCCTCTCTCTCTCTCTTTCTCTCTCCTTTCTCTTACACATTGTGGTTTGCCATACATATATTTAGGGGTTATCATGTAAATCCCTTTGCCTACATTCAAAGCTCAGGCTCAGTTCTAATCTGGCATTACCATTTCCAACAGGTAGTAGAACACCAGCACAGAGTCTGTTAAAATAATTTCTCCCCTGCGTTCAAGAAGCTGTATACACCTTGGAATAGAGACCGGCACCATTGCGCAGCTGTAGCGCAGCAGTCTTGGTACACTAGAAAGAATTAGATTGTGATGCTTTGAGGCAGCCCTGCTTCCAGGCTCTGAGCCCTTTGTGAAACCCCCAAAAAGAATTCAGGAACATAATTTGGTCCTGAGTTGATAATGTGTCTGTGTTTGTGCTCGCTGGCTAGATGTGAGAAGGTTGGATGGAGTTGAAAGGCATGGGTGGAGGAGACTCTGAGGAAGTGCTGTAGATAAACATTTCTGGGATAAAGTCCTGGACTTAACAACTTAGGCTTGTCAATAGGAAAAGAAGAAAGATTCAACGTCGTTGATAATTCACTGGGCGTCTGCTGGAATGTTATCTTTACTTGCGTATGATTTATAGTTTACTGACTTCCAAAGAGGATTTGAGAGGGAAGAGGTGAATGTGAAGGATGAATTTAAAATGACTGTAAGTTCTCAGAAATAAAAGAAAGAAAAGAATGACTTCAAATTCTGAAGTCTGAGGCGATGAAGGGAAAAGAATGTTCCTATCTGAAAAGGGAAAGTCTGAAGGGGAAAGTACTTTTGATCAGACAGTGATGTATTAAGTTTTGGATTTGTCATTCTTGAGGTGACATTTGACTAGAAAAGTCTGCTTGCCTGTGATACTGGAGAATTCCTATCTCTGTTAGGCAGACAGAAAGAAAATCATGTTATTGGCACACACATAGAAACTGCTCAGATTGTAACTACAGTCATTGTTTGATTTTTTTTTTTTAATGCTTTTCAGTGCAACTTTCTTTGTTCTGAATGGGCATGTTGTGATGATTGCATGGGTGTGTGTCACTCCCACCCTTGCCCCCACCAAACACAGATTCCAAGATATCTGTTTTTTGCAGTTGTACTCCAGTCTCTCACAACGATAGCAAATAGCTAGAAATTTTGCTTCCTTGCATTTGGAAAGAGTCCTTACCTCTTTTGTCTCCACGTGATGTGGATGTGGTTGCTCCACCTCAGTCCATGGATGGGAACTTCCAGTCATCTCTTGGAGATGACACTCAAACACTCCCTTGTTTGAACCCCCAGTAGTGGGAGTGTATCTGGCTTTCTTACTGTCCTGACCCTTCGCTGTGACAAATTGCTACACCAGAGAGCCCATTCAAGTCGCTTTTGCTGCGCCTATCTTCATCTCAGAGAAGCTTTTAGTGCTCTCACTGGAAAACCACAGTGAATAATGTGAAGTAGCGAGGGTGAGCTCAGCAAATGGGCACTAAACTAGCACTGAAAAGGAAAAATAAAGAGGCTATGGCTTTGAGAAGGTTCCGAGCTTGCTGATGTGTGAAAATGTCTAATTGTGAGAGTGCCCTCTTTAAAACCCCGGAATGGAAAAGCATCAATTTAATACTGCATTCTAGAACAGATTCTTTTCAGAACCCAGGACAAACTTTTTTATTTATTTATTTTTTTGTCATTTGAAATTAATATGATTTATTGTTTACATCATAGAACTGTAACCTCCATGTAGCTGGCATGGAGGTGGAGGAAAGGGCGGGAGGAGCCCAAATCTCCGCTCCAAATCCGGCCAGTGTGGTCCCTCCCTGCACATGTGAGGGTACCCTCGGAGCAATGTTGGACTTAGCTAGGGGTTGGCTGAGCCCCTTACCGGGAGGTCAGCTCCATAGGTTGCTTCCACGCCCTTTCCTCCACCTCCATGCCAGCTACCCCAGAAGAGAGACCCACGCCAGACTCACAGCTCCGTCGGCAACCCGGAAGAGATCCAGACCCATCCACTCCAGACCCACAGCTGCACCTCTCGGCTCCACGTGGAAGCAACCCATGGAGGCTCGGCCAGCCCCTGGCCGAGGTCAACATTGCTCTGAGGGTTTGCTCACATGTGCGGGGAGGGCCATGCTGGCCAGTCTTGGAGCGGAGATTTGGGCTCCGCTCTTTCCTCCACCTCCATGCAGCTACCCGGAAGAGAGACTCACGCTAGAGGTCGGTGCTCTACAGTCTTAGATAGTACTGATTTTAGGATCAGGTCCTTCCCAGAATCTTTCACATTTATACACTGTATACAGTTCTAGGAAGGTTCTAACTGATACCAGTCATCCCAATTGAAAGAAGGCAAAACCCCCCTTTCCCAATTAGGGCAGGCCTACTCATGGAAAATTACCAATTTAGGGCCTGAGTGTCCTTTTCATCTTGAAGTAACCTTTTTTGTTATCTACAAAAGGCCCAGAACAAATTCCTTTTAGAGTTTATGATACCCCGCCCAGAACCTACTATCTGGCCTGAATTGCCTGGATTGCATTCCTGCGCGCACGCATAGCCGTTGCTGACCCATGATCCTATGCGTGTGTCTAGCCGCACCAAATATAGAAAGAAGTATTAAGAATGATCTGATTGGTGGGGATGGTTACTTGGTACAAAGTGATTGGCTGCCTCTTGGCGCGAGTGTGTAATATTTTAAATCTATTGGATGGTTATGCGTGGGCTTTTCTGTAGCGGGGAACTATCTCTTAAAAGATCCTCCCTGGAAGGGCTCAGGGCTCTTAGCCACTGACCGCTTGGGTTCATGCTATGGGCCCGAGTATACTAGTTTATTAATAAAACCCTTGCTTTTGCATAGGACCCAGTCTCTCAGAGTTTTCCTTGGTAGGTGCGGCGTTCCGGAGGCTCCCAGTCAGTCACCCCATCGGGTGGCCAACTCTTTCACAATAAGACTAGCAAGAAGCCAGAGTAACCCACACATCATGAGGTCAGTCATTCTCAACATCCAGACTCCATAGTTCCTCAGAGTTCCACCTAAGAAAACCTGATCTTTCTCCTTTAAGATTCATCAGTAAATGCTCGAGATGAGAGCCTTCTACTGAGAGTTTACCACCTACACAGCAGAGCCTGACAAGCTACTCATGTTTTATTTGATATGCCAAAAACTAGTAACAATTATGGACCTCAATTCCATGACCTGAAGAATGGTTTGAGGCTCTTCCTGTCCCAGGAGCAAGCAGGTGCCCTTGGGCTACACTTGCTTGTGACAGGGCCTATGGAGATGTTTCTGGTGCCTGCTCGAGCTAATCGATGAACAACAGAAAGACAGTGACAGTGACATAGAACTGTAAGTATGCATCTTTTTTCTTTTTTAAAATTTTATTTATTTAAACACTGTCATTTACAAAGTACAAAGCTTTCACAATACAGTTGTTAGAAAGACTCATCGTTCAACACCAATCCCACCACCAGTGTGCCCCCACCACCACCAGAGATCCGCATTTCCCACCCACCCCCATCCCTATCCCCTATCCCACAGTGGTTCTCTACTGTCAACCCAGGACTCAACACTACTGCATCTACGAACAACTCCTATTTCACGTTTATCTCAACCTCTATTTGAGCTTGTCCTACGGATACACTGAATAATCTATTCTATATTGCTTGTTGGGGCTACTTCTCTAAACACAGTTGGTGAATATGATTTTACACAAAAGTCATTGGAGATTCTTAAAACTCCATTGTGCCATCTGAACCCACTGTATAGGAAATTTTTCATTTGTTTCCACAGGCCATACATCATTTCCACACACTCGTGTATCTATGAAATGTGATGGGATACCTGTTAGATGAGTATACCAGGTTTTGAGATGGGTGTAGGGCTGTGTCGAACTGTGGAGCCCGGACTTTGAGAATGGTTGTGGTTGTGGTACATGAGTTTTTTGGCCTTTGAGAGTCTGTTGGGAAGGGGGTGGAGAAAATGTCCAGAACCTGCTTCCCTTCTACAATCAACTTAGTACAGGGTGGGTAGGCAGAAACTCTGCCCTGTGCCTGTGTACCTCGGCTCTGGCCAACAGCATTAGCAGCAGTCCTGGGCAGGCCACCAGACCTTTGTGGAGGGAACCGAGGTGGGGAAGGGCCCGAGATTCAGCTCCCTAGAAAGCCTGGTAAACTTGGTTGCTGCATACCTGGGCAAACTTTTTTATTTTTAAATGTATTTTCTACGGGTTAAAACATAAAAGACTTAATTTTTACCAAAACAGCAATGTTAATGTCTCTATTTCTGCAGAGTCCAAAGAAAAAAAAGACCTATTTCCCCCTTGTTTCTATGCACAAATATGAACCAGAGTGATAGTACAGCAGGTTAGTGTGTTTGGCCAACCTGGGTTTGATCCCTGGCACCCCATATGATCCCTGGCACCTTATGTGAGCCCTGCCAGTACTGACCCCTGAGCACAGAGCCAGGAGTAAGTTCTGACCACCGCTGCATTTGCCCCTCCCCCCCCCAAAGGCACAAATAAAAACATTACAATGAATGGATGAAAGATGCTATCTTTACCACACTCAGTTGCATTTTTCTCAAGAAGTAGCTGGTAAACAGCATGTGATGATGTAACTTTCCATGTATTTTCCTATAAGTTAATGTGATTCAAGGGCTTGGGCATAGTTCAGGTGGTGGTAGATGATTTGTATTGCAAGTATGAGGCTAGCAAGGCCAAGAGTTTGATCCTACGCATGACTCCACGTGCCCATGCATGATCCCAGCATCTCTGCTGTAATAGTGTGTGGTTTCCGGTTCCTCATAGTCAAGTGTGGCAATGCAGAAGTTAAAATGTGCACCCCTGGGTCACTGAAAAGGGAAGGGAAGGGTCAATAAAGAAACACAGACACATAAAAAACATATCTTGATTGCTTTGCCTCCAGGTGTTGACTCTTCTATCCTCCAGTTCTGGTGCCTTGTTTCCAGGGAGGTCATCTGTGCTGACACAACGGAAATTAGACTTTTTTTGCTCCCAGACCACCATTCACATAGAGGCCTTTGGGTTTTCCTTGTAGCATAGATTACCATTCATAATTGATAGAATTATGCCTCTTCCTCCCTCCAAAGACCTCCTCATCATAATCCCTGTGAATTGGTTACCTTCTGTATCTTGTGTTTGTAATCTCTTACTGTTTTGGTGTCTGAACTTCTGTGATTGTTAATAAGGTTGAACAGCCCCCCCCTTTTGCTCCTTTTCCTTCTTCCTTCGTTCCTTCCCTTCTTTCCTTCCTTCCTTCCTTCCTTCCTTCCTTCCTTCCTTCCTTCCTTCCTTCCTTCCTTCCTTCCTTCCTTCCTTCCTTCCTTCCTTCCTTCCTTCCTTCCTTCCTTCCTTCCTTCCTTCCTTCCTTCCTTCCTTCCTTCCTTCCTTCTTTTCTTCCTTCCTCCAAGTACATCCATTTATAGGCAAATTTCATAACTTTGTTTTTCCTAACAGCCGCATAGTATTCCATTGTGTAGATGTACCAAAATTTCTTTATCCAGTTGTCTGTTCTCGGGCACTCTGGTTGTTTCCAGATTCTGCCTATTGTGAATAGTGCTGCTATGAACATAAAAGTGCAGATGTTGTTTCTGCTGTGTGTTTTTGGCTTCCCAGGATATATTCCCAGAAGTGGTATGGCTGGGTCAAATGGGAGCTCAATTTTTAGATTTTGGAGTGAGACATATTTTTCTTAGACTGGTTTTCAGAGTAGATTTATCATGGCAGACAAGGGGTAACAGTTTAGTTAAATATGCTTTAGTCATGTTGTTTACAATTAATTAGAGAAATGAATATTGGGTAAGAACTAGTGTTACCTCCATGGGATATACTACCACTGTCATCGTTAGACTAACAGAAGTTTTACAGCTTAGAAATTCAAGAGGCTTAGGAACTTTCTTTCTGGGGTTGAGAGTATAACCCAGGACCCAGTACCTACAAGGCATGTTCTCTACCATTAAACAACAGCCTGTGACAGAGCTTAAGTAAACTTTGGTTCCTAAGCATTAATTTCCCTTATATGTCTATGAGTGGGGCAGAGTTTACTTCTGAGTTCTTTGCCAGGAAGGGATCTTCTCAGTGCTGAGCTGAAATAATCATCTTCATCCATCTGGAGAGCAGAGTTTCCCCTTTGGGAAAAGGGGGGACCTGTTTTCAGATGGAGAGAGGTCCGTGGATGTGTTCATGGAATGTGATTATGGATGTGTTGCCACCTGACCTGAGGTAGGGGGAAGTGAATGACTGGGACAATTCTTACTGACTTTCAGGTTCTTGTTCCACTCCATTCCTACTCTGGGGACATTCTCTTTGTATTTTTAGGGTGCTAAAAATTGACAAATACCATATGCCCATTAGCCTGTGCTGAATCCTGATTCTTCTTCATCCTACGAGGGACACTTGAGTGGTGGTGGGAAGTGCCACCTCTTCTTTCTTAGGGAAGAAAAATACAGTATGACTTGTGTGATACAGTTTGGGTAGGATTGCCTAATATCCTAGATTTTTGGATTCATTAAAGCTATACCTAAAGTATTGCACTGTTTACATCCCCTTATTTTGCAAAGGAGAACATTGGTATCTAGTAGTCACTCAGTGGTACTGTTTCCAGAGTCCAAAACTTATTTGGTAATAAAAAGATTTGAATAGTATAATTTATTACTGTGGTAGATTATAATCTACCACAGTAATAAATATGGTGGTAGATTATGATAGTTTGAATTTTTAAATAATGTATACATTAGAGAAAAAAGACTATTTCCTTTTATTTTAGAGGTGCTCCCAAATAAAGTACACTGGAGGTCTAGGGTTCCTCCTATTAATTCTGAGCCAACCAAGCTGGTAATTCAATGTGAGAACCCCAAGGATATGGTGCTGCTTGGGCTATGTCAAGCCAGGGATTATTCAGACCATCCAGTGATGCTCATGGGGCTGAGTGGCACAAGGTCAATTGCATGATTTTTTTTCCTAAAAGAAAATGGCTAAAATTTATTTATTTATTTAATTTTTTTTTATTATACCACCATGAGATATACAATTACAAAGATGTTCATATTTGGGTTTCAGTCATACAGTGTTCCACCACCCATCCCTCCACCAGTGCCCATTTTCCACCACCAATGTCCCCAGTCCCTCCCCACTCCCTAGCCTGCCTCTATGGCAAGCACTTTCTCTCTCTCTCTCTCTCTCTCTCTCTCTCTCTCTCTCTCTCTCCTTCCCTTACACATTGTGGCTTGCAATACTAACATTTAGAGGTTATCATGTATACTCATCTGCCTATATTCAATGCTCAGTTCTAGGCTGGAATTATCATTTCCAACGATTATTAGCACATTGTTCCCTTTTCTGTCTTACCTAACCTCTGGTGGTAGATTCCACCCACTGACAAGAACTCCTGATCCGTGTTTAATTGCATGATTCTTTAAAACACGTGTCTTAACCTTTGTACTGTCCCTTTGGCTACAATTTTGTTTCTAATGCAAGAATAAAGCATGGCATTTTCAAGATACAATTTTGTGGCAGTTGCTGTTTTAGTTGACCATGTATTGGTTGTGATTTTTTTAAAGAAGCAACAGGGACAGGAAATCAAGTGTAAGAATTTTTTGGAGCTTGTGCTTTGAGAAAAAGTGGATGTACAGAGAGAGAAGAAGAGCTGGTTTCCAGTCGGTATCTGCCCTCAGTTTTCTTTGGGGCAATTAAGCACTGCTCAGACCTGGTAACTCATCCTGTAAAATGCATTCTTTTCCTAAAGGATCACAAAGACACACTTGAACAAAGAGATAAAATAAGTGCTTTGTACTATATTTTTTCTAGAGAATGGAATTATATTCCTCTATCCGAAAATATGGAGCTATTAATTTAAGAGATATTCTTGGGGACATTAGTCTATAATGTTGAATATTCCTTTCCTTGAGATTTTCCCCTAAGAAGAAAAGGCTTGACAACTGTATTTAGCTTTGGTGAGAGTATTCTTGAGGAAACGATTACAATACAGGATTGGAAGCTTTTACCCTTTGCCTGTCTCCTCCATGGCACACACCTGCCCTCTGGCTGGGCTGTTGGAGTGATAGCAAAAGTTCATTCTTAGACCTCAGAAATGAAAAACAATTTTTTTGCATAACAAACAGTAATAGGAAATCTTCCATCTACCCTGTCCATAATTACTTAAAGTTGCTTACCAAGAATTTTGATAATTTGGGTCTGTGTTTCACTTTAGAAATTTTTGTAAGAAAATGATCCTATTTTGAGTATTAGAGATATTTAAGAATTAACAGGGGAGTTAATTCACCCTGTCTAAAAAGATCCTGTGATAAGGTGGGGGTATGCAGATTTAATATAAGGTCAATGGAGAAAAGAGGCACAAAAAAGTATGGAAAAACACTGCAAACCAGAGAATACCAGAACATCCTCACTGGCTGGCTTTTTTTTTTTTAACTTGAGGTTGTTTTTATTTTTTTATTTATTTTTTAATTTTTTATTATACCACAGTGAGACATACAATTACAAAGGTGTTCATAATTAGTTCTTGGTAATACAGTATTCCAGCACCCATCCCTCCACCAGTGCCCCATTTCTACCACCAATGTACCCCACCCCCTCCCACCCACCCCCCCCAGGCTGCCTCAATAGTAGGTACCCCAGTTTCCTCTCTTTCTCCCTCTGTCTCTCTCTGTCTCTCTCTCTGTCTCTGCATCTCTCTCCCCCATTTTACACATTGTGGCTAGCCCGCCCCCACCCCCCCCCAACCCCCCCACCCCATTCACACCCCCCCCCCCCGCACCCCCCCCCCCCCCCCCCCCCCCCCCCCCCCCCAACCCAAGTGGCTAGCCCTGCAGATATTTAGAGTTTATCACTTAAGTCTCTTTGTGTATATTCAATGGTGAGTTTTAATCTGCCATTACCATTTCCCACATTTAGTAAAACACTGGTATCTATTGATATCCTATTAATGCATGCAGTCATTCTATATCTGTCCTTTTCCTTCTGACTAATTTTATTCATCATGGTAGTCTCCATGTCCATCTATTGCAGGTAAATTTCATAATTTTGTCTTTTCTGACAGCTGCATAGTATTCCAGAGTGTAGATGTAGCACAGTTTCTTTAGCCAGTCCTCTGTTCTCGGGCATTTAGGTTGTTTCCAGATTCTAGCTATAGTGAATAGCGCAGAGATGAATAAAGAAGTACAGATGGTGTTTCTGCTATGTGTTTTTTGGTCTCTCGGGTATATTCCCAGGAGTGTTATTGCTGGATCAAATGGGAGCTCAATATCTAGTTTTCAGAGGAATGCCCATATTGTTTTCCAAAAGGGCTGGACTGTTGGAGGACAGGTTTAGCTAACCTGGGAGCTTTGTTGTTTTGCCCACTCCCAGCTTAATCTATTTAAGCCAAGGTTCATTCTAATGAGACCTCTCTTCTATGTAAACACTGCTAGAGGGTGTGGCAGTTACAGAAGTCACCTTGATTGAATAACTTCTGACTTATACATCTACTAAGACTTCTATGTTTTCTAGATTGGGCACAGCTCCTCTTTATACCCACTGCACCCAGCGTGGGACAGTTAGAATTTACCAGGAGACTACCACCCTGGCTACGCTGAGACTATAGGAAGACTATAGGAAGGATCATACTAGTTTGCTCTAAGCAGGCGATTGTGACCCTTTCAGTACACAAGAACAAGATACTCAGAATCACCCTGGTGCAGATAATAATAAGAAGGACCTTGTGGGTACCATCTAGATTACATGAAGCTCATGAAGTTAAGATATATTACTTTGTACCAGCCCCCTCTCTCTCTCCAGTGTTTTACATAAGAGATAATCTCAGGATTAGTCCTTGGCATAATCTTTGTTTATACCTGCAATAGGGTGTGGCACTACACTCTGTTTAGAGTTCTTTGTTGACATGACCCTCTCTGTTGGATTACTTTGGTGTATATAAGGGGACTGACTTGAGGACCCTTCGACTTTGGGCCTTTTTGCTTTCAGCTTTTGGCTCTTCAGCTTGCGACTTTGGGCCTTTTCGCTTTCCTTTTGGCTCCTGTGGCTTTTGGTTCCTCGGCCTTTTGCTTTTTGCTTTTTGCTTTTGGCTTTTTGCTCTTTGGCCTTTTGCTCCTTCTTCTAGGTAGGACTCAGCTCAGGTGAGATCCTCTCTCTTTGGTGGGAGACTTAGGCTCTTTTGTATGGTCTAAGTTCGGACCAGAGCTAGAGTTTGTTCATTATATTGGATTGATGTGGAAGAGCTTTTGTACTATTAAAAGCCCTTTTGGAACTGCACCGGACTCGTGAGTTTTCATTTGCTCCCCTGGCGTCCTCGGAGGTAGAAGAGAACTTCTGTCCTGACACTGTCGGGGACCCCGGCGGCATTCCCCGACACTGGACCAGTCGGCACTCCCACCAACAGTGAATGATAGTCCCTTTTTCCCCACATCCACGCCAGCACCGGTTGTTCTTGCTCTTTTGGATGTGTGCTCACTGGCTGGCTTTGTTTGATAAAAGACTTGCTATTCGAATCACAGTTCTCATCACTTTACTCCGGCCAGGAGAAGGAAGCACTGAGGGAAGCGGCTGTGGATCCATGAAACTCATTTTACATTTTGTCATTGTAAGGAGTGGGCTATCGTAGCCCCTTCCCTGCCTGCATGCAGGCCACTCTTTAATTCTGTGGTCCCCATTGCATCCCTCAGTGAACCAGAACCACGTGGTAGAGATAGGAGAAAGTTGTCAGCTGCCCACATTTGTCTGTCCGTCCTTCCTTCCTTCCTTCCTTCCTTCCTTCCTTCCTTCCTTCCTTCCTTCCTTCCTTCCTTCCTTCCTTCCTTCCTTCCTTCCTTCCTTCCTTCCTTCCCTTCCTTCCTTCCTTCCTTCCTTCCTTCCTTCCTTCCTTCCTTCCTTCCTTCCTTCCTTCCTTCCTTCCTTCCTTCCTTCCTTCCTTTCCTTCCTTCCTTCCTTCCTTCCTTCCCTCCCTCCCTCCCTCCCTCCTTCCCTCCCTTCCCTCCCTCCCTCCCTCCCTCCCTCCCTCCCTCCTTTCCTTCCTTCCTTCCTTCCCTTATCTCTCTTTCTTTCCATCTTTTATTTTGATTTTGTTCAGAATTGTTTCTAGTTCTGACAGGTTTTTTCTTATAAATCAGTAGTAAAATCTCTTGGGTTAATGGATAGTGAATGGTGTAAATCATTTTCATTGAAGTTGTTTCCATTGTTGTGTTCTTGATATTTTATCACTTTTTCTTAGCCTTTTTAGGCAAGACAAGGATATCTATGTTAGGCAAATGAAAAATGAACTGTATTCTTATCCTCTTGTTAATACAGCTGGTACTCTCCCAAAATTCATACACTGCCTCTGACAAATCACTGTAATAATCACAAGTCAAAGCTTTAATTTCTTCAGCCATTTTTATGAGGCATTCATTTTTCAGCATTGAGATGGACAAAATTGATGATTTGAAAAAGAATAAATGTTTAGGATTTGTAATGTTTTCTTCTTTAGGCTCACACCCTAATGTAATGTTTTCTTCCTTAGGCTCACACCTAATGTAATGTTTTTCTTCCTTAGGCTCACACCTAGTGCGTGATCCTGGGAAGCTTTTTCCATTGCTTTATAGCCCGGTTTCTTCATCTTTAATATCCTTACCCTATGATTACAGGATTCTTGGAGTGACTGAGATGTATAATTAGACTCTCAAGAGATCGGATGCTTTAACGCAAAGAATTAGTGACATTTAGATATTTCTTTACACTGAAAGTCTACTCTTTCCTTCAGAGAATTCTCTGAGGGGCCAAAGAGATGGCTCAGTGGTTAGGCACCATGCACCTAACCATGCACATGGAATATACCAAATCCATGCTCAAACACTGGGGCCATATGACTTCCCAAGTAATGTATATAGCTTGAGAGGCCCCAGAATACTGTCAAGATGATCTTAGAGCAGATGTCCTCCAGCACCGCTGGGGTAAATCTAGGTGGTTCTCTGCAGTGCAGGGCTCTGAAATTGAGTTGCCTGCACAGTTGGCTAAAAGTCACTGAAAGTGACCTCGGGTCTCCGAATATTACCTGGGAGACAAAATAAAGAACAAGAATAAAAGATGAAATCTTGGCGAATTTAAGAAGATAATGGAAAAGTTAGAGCACGTGTAGGGTGTTATTTCCAAAAGATAGTCCACAGATAATCACTTTGACTCTAATGTGAACTGTTTCTTTCTATAAGCAAATACTCATGAAAGAGAAAGAACACTACCCCAAAAAGCAAAATTATAAAAGGAAAAAAAGCATTTGATGGGCAGAGAGGACTAATCATCCCTGTTCTTTACCCCTAAGGAACCTTATTGGTTATTATTCTCCTTACCAAAGTGAATCTGTGTGGGAGGCAAGTATCATTTCTTAAGCTATTCCCACTCATTTTTTAAAATGGGTGAAAAATAGCTTGACCCCCCCCAGACAATTAAAATTCTAAATATGCTTACTTTCTAGCCCCAAGAACCCTAGTTCATACCTGCCCCCTAGGGAGAACTCCAGACTCTCAGTCTCCAAAAGCTACTCCCTACCCCCATTCTTTTTGTTACTTCATGACCCTGTCAGAAAATAACTACTGCAATGAAGGCAGAAAGCATCTCTATTTATTGAGGGAATGAAAATGTCTTAGTCTAGGCTCTGAGAGGTAGTATAGCAGGTAAGTTATTTGCCTTTGCATGCTTCCAACCTGAGTTCAATCACTGGTACTCTTATGGACCCCATACCTTTTTAGGGCAGAGCCAGGAGTAGGCTCTGAGAGCATCTGGGTGTGACCCCCACTGCAAAGAAAGAAGGAAAGTATATAATCTAATAGAGAACTGAACCACACAATGGCAGAAGAGCACTTTGGTATTAGATCCCTCCAAATCCACCCCCCCTCTTGCCTTTCTCAAAAGACATAGAGAGCTGGTCCATGAAAGGCCTCCAGGTCCCAGTAGGATATAAGACTTGTCATTTGGGCATCTGAATAAAGTAAAAAGTAGTCAGGATTTTGTGCAATGGATAAATGATATATACCTATTGACTTTTTATGTCTCTGAACAAAGAAGCAAAGCCACTGAGGTTTGAACCCAGCTATCCTAACTTTCCAGGAAATGACTGACCCCGAAGCCACAAATGCTTTCAGAAGCTCTGGTATTAGAGATGATAATAATGAACTCATAAAGGGTGAGGGGGATGGCTTAACAAGTGAGCTGCCCATTTCCATGGATACAAAGCTCCTTTCATTTAATTTTACTGGGCTTTTAGAGGGAGTTGCAGCTCCAAATCTGATAGGACATCTGTGCTTCATTAGCTGTGTTTCATTAGGTTTATGATGTGATTTAAACAGACCCCTCAAAGCTGCAACAGGGAGACTCCTCAGAGTCCCAAGTTCCAGGTCTTGTCTTAAGGAGGGCCCATGAAATGGCTGCATGCATGGGGCTTAGTGTTCTGAGGTCACGGGACTGCTGGATGATGGATCTCATGCTAGGATGAAGTTGGAAGCATCTAGGATGAATTGGCATCTTTTGTTCTGTTATTAAGATCTGAGGACAAGAGCCTGCTACTATGCGAGCAACTGGAGAATTTGGCTGTGAAGTCCTGGAACCCTGGCTGTGCTACCAATTTTGGGTGCTCACAACCACCAGTGTAGTCTTTCCCTTCTTTGCACTGGAAGTGGAGACAAAAAAATACATGCTTTCTAGGTTGTGGGAGGAAACATGAACCATGACGGCAACAGGAAGCAGGAAGCAGCCACTTCTTGAGTGTTCCTTCCAACAATGATTAAAGGAGAAGCAGGTAGTTAGTCATGTGACAGGGCTGAAATATATAAACCGGGTATCACACTGCTCTGAGAATAGTTGCTATGGTAACCCAGACAGAGATGGAACAGCAGTAAAGGCGAGCTGCCCTGAAAGCAAATGTTATTGATTAAATGAGATTTTTTTGGGGGATGGCAGTGATGAGAGGGTAGTAGCAGGCAGATGAGCCTACCAAAATGACTGTATGAAGTGTGGTTTTGCTTGTATACTGACAGCTCTTGTTAGGGAGTTCTCATGGAAGTCTGGAGTCTAATGGTTAGCTGTACCATTGATGTTTCCATGGCTGAACTCTGATCTCAATGTTATATAATAAATCCACATTTCTTGGAAAATCTAATGTGTTGAAGTTATGGAATTGGCGTTTCTGACTTCATACGCTGATCCTTTGAGGCAGGGCTATATTTCTGCGGAGTTTATGGCTGGAAGCTCTAAGCACCTGAGAATTTCTAATTGGGTCCCCCGCTCTGCCTTAAATCATTCACTTTACCTTTCCTGAGATAGCTATTTGGTTTTATGAGATTGGAGGTGGCCTTCTAAATGTATCCCTACTCCAACTTTGGAGACAAATTCCCTGCCAACTTCACCCTCTGCAGTCTATCTACATACCTTTTCCCTTTAACTGTAGTGTTGAGAAAAGAAGCCTGTCCCACTTTTCAAGATAATTGTGAGAAATAACTTATTAATGATTGTAAAGCAGTTTGAAAATACAAGCTCTTCACAAATGTAAGACAATAAAAAAATTCATATGAGCAACAGCAATGGCAATCACGTCAAGGCACTGACAAGGTAGTTAGGAGTTTGTCCTGAGGTTCAAAATGGGAATAATGATTTATGGATAGGAAATAGACCTTGCTATAAAGCCAGTAAAATAGGAGAATAGATTATCATGGAATTTCTGATCTATCTTCTGAAATTGCAGTTCAGTGTCCTTGATGAGAAAAAAGGGAAGATTTGGTGAAAGCTTTCTTTCTCTTACTCTTTTCTTTTTTCTTTTTTTAAATGGCTTAGTGGTCTAATGCTCTGTCCTCAGCATGTCCTTACCATGAGCTGGTTGGAATGGAAGGATGTTCTAAAGTAACCAGCACCCCTCACACCTGAGACTGATGACCTTCCTTTTGTCCCTTGCTTTTCCTTTTTTTTTTGCAGCAAAGCAGTACAATACAATACAGTCCTCTGTCAGCAGATCTGTTACTAAAGGAATTCATGCATCTTGCATCTTGAAGATGCATTATTAATGCCTGGACAAATCACATCAGGTGAAACGCAGCAAGTCCCTGGCACTGAAAAAAAGGAACAAAGGCTGGTTCTACAAGAGAGGGATGGATGAGACAAATTATAACAGCTGGGAGTTTCTTGTAAGTAGGATGGCATAAAAACCAGAAATGCTAAAATTGTGTGCACAGACAGCAACTTTGCATCCATGTGGTAAAACAGATTACACATGGTGCTGGAAAAAAAGCCGCTCTAATGGTGGTTTGGTAACATCATGGTGCTACAATCTGGATTTTCCAACAAAATGGGCAGGTTTACTGATGACTTTCAAGAGCAGCCAGAGGCTCTTGTACGTGATTGCCAGGATGGACTAGAAAGACTTTTTTTTTCTAATGGGGGCCAGTTATCAACTTTGGCTACAAAGGGAGAAATAAAAAAATATAGCTAGGGAGCTCCACAGGAACTCTGGGAAAAGGGAGGAATGGGGTCCGTTTTGTCATTTCCTCTGACCATTCGAAGATGCCTAACTAGGCCAGGGTGGGAGAGCAGTTAGCTTATATGTGATTCATTCTCCTGTTCGAGAACCTACAGATTCTTTGAACTTCTAAGCCAGGCTATTGGAGATTGATAAATATCAGGTTTATTTCAAATGGATTAGAAAATGCCACGAGTGCACAGTCACTTTGCAGAGCCATGACTCTACCCACTCCCAGTGGTCACCAATGACACATGAGCAGCTCGAACACTGATGAGCTTCCTCTTCGTTTCCTGTAGCGGTCACGACAGGGAAGATTTGTTTCAAATTGCAGGCAACAGCCAAAGTTTATGATGATATTAAAGGGAGGCATTTTTCGAACCTACTTAAAAGTAATCAGTTTATTAAATAAATTTCTTTTGGCATCTTGAAAGAAATAATATTCTTTAAAGTATGAGAACTACTGCAATGTTGAAGAAAGGGGAAGTGGTTTCTGTGTGTGTGTGTGTGTGTGTGTGTGTGTTTGTGCTTGCCTCATGCATACCATTCTCTTGTGGCTTCTGTGTAATATTGCCCACACTTTCTATTTGGAGAATCACTTTTCTCTACATACACTCAACAACAAACATGAAACCACCTAATTATATTTTCATAATCATGATTAAAAACCATCTAAATTATCCTGCTTGATGTACTCAGTTTGTTGATTGCTTTTTGATGCGTACTAGAGCTTTTTGCAGAACCACATCAACGATTCGCTACACAATGAAATAAAGAGAAAAACCCCTTTAATATGCCTACACACTTACTTAAAATAGACATTTATAATTCATAGTTGTCTAATTACCCAGCATCAACACGAAATTCATGACCATGAAATAATTGTGGAAGAGCTGATTACCTTTAAATCTTATATGTAAACTGGGGAAGGGGTGCCGACAATATTAATTTTACGTTTCCCAGAAGCCATAAGTCTTTTAGACCCTTAGTGCCTCAAGGTATTTTTCCATGTGGTGGGGGAAAGGTTATAAGATTCACATTTGAAGTTTAGAATTAATTGTTTTGGGGGGCTATACTTATCAGTGTTCAAAGATCACTCCTGGTTCTCAGCAGTTCTGGGTCTTCTGAACTGCTCAGAAGTTCAGACCAGCTCAACCAGTTGCAGTGAATGCAACTCATTCACTGCAGCTGGTTGAGCTACCTTCCAGCTCCTAGAAATAATTTTATGACAGGAAATTCTTATAGATTCTCCCATTTCTCTAATGCATGTTCAATGGACATAGAAATGGGTCAGTACACATAAAGTAAGAGGAATGACCAATGAGTTCTAGTGTGAGTTCTTCCTGCTAACTCCCTCAAAATGGACAAGTGTCCTTGCCTTCATTCCTGAAGGCCAGCAGTAGAAAGTTCCTCTGGCTCTCTGATTTGCATGCATTAATCTTTCCATGACAAGAGATTATTTGTAGATACTTGCCTCAAGGGGCTCGTGTGTGTGTATTTGTGGGGGGGAGGGTTGTGGTAATACTGTGTGATATGCCTTTAAATGAGTAGCTTTCATTTTCACACTCAAACTGCATCAACTTTCAGATACTTGAAATTTGCATAGGTTATTGCTAGCCAGCACATTTAAAACTATTTCCTAATAGACTATTTTGCTTTGTTGATGTGGTGAGTCCTCATTGCTTGTGAGGTCTATCTGTTGCTTTTCGAGACAGAAGCTTGGAACCAATGGATTTTGACAGGGGAGGCTGTCGGGGGATGCCACCGGGGTCCCAGACAATGTCAGGGCAGAAGTTCTTTTCTACCTCCGAGGATGCCCGGGGAACAGGTAAAAACTCATGAGTCGGTGCAGCTCCAAAAGGCTTTTTAATAGTACAAAACTTCTTCCACAGCTCTCCAATATAATGAACAAACTCTAGCTCTGGTCTGAATTTAGACCATACAAAAGAGCCTAAGTTTCCCACCAAAGAGAG
>JAJIBD010012481.1:0-49466 GCA_021461705.1 Cryptotis parvus
CCTGAACTAGTTTCATGATGGGTTTTGTTCAATGAAATGTGGTGAAAGTAATAATGTGCATTCTAATTCAGCTTTAAGAGGCTGTTTATGTTTTCACTTGCTTTCTTGGGACCCTGCCCAGTTGACAGAGCAAAACAGGGTGTACTACAAGATGAGGTCCATGTGGAACAGTAATGAACTAGACCTAACCAACTCAGTAGACCTAGAAAATGACTAGAGTGTGAATAAGCACAGCTGAGACCAACCTTGCATATGGCTGACCCAAGTTCGATTCCCGGCGTCCCATAGGGACTCCCTGTTAACCCCCAGGAGTAATTCCTGAGTGCAGAGCCAGGAGTAACCCCTGAGCATCACTGGGTGTGACACAAAAAGAAAGAATTTCCCCACTGAGTCAAGCACAAACAACCCATCTATAGAACAGCAATCTAACTAAATACATTATATTTTTAGTAACTATTTTGGAAGTATTTTTTTGTTATGTAGCAGAAGCTATCCCATCCAACATTTATTGGTGAATGTAAGTACAATAAGATATTGAATGAAGGAAAGAGAGGCAAGAATGGGTAGGGGAAATATTAAGAGATATTTCCAAGAATATTCACCCAATACCCATCTGATAAGGGGTTAATATCCAGGATACATCAGGCACTGGTACAGCTATATAAGAAGAAAACAGCCAACCCCATTAAAAAATGGGGAGAAGAGATGAACAAAAACTTTGACAAGGAAGAAATTCGAATGGCCAAAAGGCATATGAAAAATTGCTCATCATCACTAATCATCAGAGAGATGCAAATCAAAACAACAATGAGATATCACCTCACACCACAGAGACTGGCACATATCCAAAAGGGTAAAAGCAACAAGTGCTGGCGTGGATGTGGGGAAAAGGGGACTCTCATACACTGTTGGTGGGAATGTCGACTTGTACAACCTTTCTGGAAAACAATATGGACATTCCTCCAAAGACTAGAAATTGAGCTCCCTTTTTGATCCAGCCATACCACTCCTGGGAATATACCCTGGAAATTCAAAAACACACAGCAGAAAAACAATCAGCACTTTTATTTTCATAGCAGCACTGTTCACAATAGCCAGAACTGGAAACAACCAGTATGCCCGAGAACTGATGACTGGATAAAGAAACTGTAGTACATCTACACAATGGAATACTATGCAGCTGTCAGGAAAAAATGAAGTTATGAAATTTGCCTATAAATGGATGGACATGGAAAGGATCATGTTGAGTGAAATTAGTCAGAAGGAAAGAGGGAGACGTAGAATGACTGCATTTATTTGCATGACATAAATTTATCAGGTGATCTTACTAAAAGTGGAAATTACCACAAACGTGTGGGAGTAAGAGGTTAGGTAAGATAGAGAAGGGAACATGTGTGAATAAATGTCGAAAGGGCTGATACCAACATAGAACTGAGCACTGAATACATGCAAAAAATGCACACGATGGTTTCTAAGTGTATGTAGTGCAACCCACAATGTGTAAGAGAAGGAAGAGAGAGAGGGAGAGAGAAAAGAGATAAATAACCTGCCATTTAGGCAGGCTATGGGAGGGGGAGGGAATTGGGGACATTGGTGGTGGGAAATGGGCACTGGTGGAGGGGCGGGGTGCTGGAACACTATGTGACCAAAACCTCCAAACATGAACAACGTTGTAATTGTATATCTCACTGTGGTATAATAAAATGTTTAATTAAAAAATCATTAAATTGTACAGTTAAAATTTAACAAAGAGATATTTCCAGAACTATCTATTTCTAAACTGGCAGCATAGCCAAAACAGATGGATTCTGGGGATCTGTATGGAGATACAGCATCTTGGAACAAGTTATCCAAGGGAAGGAAAAGTCCTTATCTGATAAAAGCACTTTCATCACCTGTTCTCTCAAGGTTCCAAGTTTGTTTTATGGGGCATTAACATAATACCCTCTTAGATTGGATTACACCATTATTCTTCAGGTCACCTGAGGAACCTTGAACTTTAAGAAAGTAAAAGTGACATCACTTTTTGCAATGAGACTGGAAATTCTTTCCATTATGGAGAATAAACTAATTCTCCTTTAATAAGAAGGATATGGCACTAAACTAAAAAAGAATATCATGTTGCTGAATTTCCCCAGTTGGTCTGAAAACTCTGGAACCTTCCAGGAATAGGAGTGGGCAGATTTCCCCTAGCCCATCAGCCTCTGCCTACATCTGACATCTTTTGACATAGAAATGTCCCAGCTTCACAACTAATCTCAAGAATGACACTCAGTTGAATCTTCGTAAGTGGCACCAGTCTACTGACAGAAAAAGCTGGGTTCTTCTTAGGAATGCGGTTGGAGGGGCAGGCAGAGTTCCCTTTCTTCCTGAAGGCACAGAAGCCCCAGCCACACCCAACACCCTCCAGCATAGAAATCACCCAGATCCACACCCACAGCCACCTATTCAGTTATTCTAGCTTCAAATCTTCTGGAGCTTGTATGCGGTCATTCAACACCTCCAAAATTTATAGTTAGTTAGCCCAGTAGGACCAGAGCAAATCTGATGGGAATGTTGAGTAGAAGACCACCAAGATCAATGAGAAAATAAAGCAACAAAGAAAATTCAATTAATACTAACCAACCTAGCAAATCATCAGACAATGACCTTAGTAACTCCTTTGTGAGATATAGTAATTGTCACAAATTTACTTTTCATTTTTTGATAATTTCATCTGTGTTTATGTTTTAACATTAAGATAAAGTAGCAGTTTGTATCTCTTAAGGGTGCTTGCATGGGTGGTAAATGGGAAACTGGGGACATTGGAGGTCACACTGCTGGTGAGATTGGTGTAAGAAAATTCAATGCCTGAAACAACGGTATTTTTTAAGTATTTTATTATACCACCATGAGATAAACAATTACAAAGAAGTTCATATTTGGGTTTTGGTCATACAGTATTCCAGCGCCCATCCCTCCACCAATGCTCATCTCTTACCACCAATGTCCCTGGTACCCTCCCCTCCCCAGCCCACCTCCATGGCAGGTTCTTTATTTCTTTCCCTTTCTCTCTATCTCTTTCTCTTTTTCCTTCCCTTCCAGATTCTGGATTATAGAACATACATTAAAGGGTTGTCATATGTAACAGTATTATGAATAATTTGGTAAATCAGTGTTACAATAAAAATACTAAAAAATAAGAATGATTTTTCTCCTATTAGCATTAAATGTGGGGTTTGTTTTAGACTATAGGATGTGACAAGAGCAGTGTGTGGCCAGCTTAGACTGCAAGGAATCTTGCATGGTTCTTCTCTGTCTCCTTAGACCTTCTTTCTGTGTACCAACCAGCTGTCCTGATGGTTGATGACCCTGTCATGCTCGTTCTATGCTAAGTCAACAGATTGCCAGCTGCAAGAAGTCAAACACACTAGTTCATCTACTACTCACTGCATTTGTGTATGGTGTCCAGACAAGACTTGAATAACCTGTCGGAGCATGCTGACCAAATTGGGGAACAGGACAGGTATCCCCTTCTGCCACACGGGATCGGCAGCCAGCAGACAGAGAAGACTCGTGAACCCAGCAAAGTTTTAAAAGGCTTTACTCTCACAGGTTCTGTATACAATCCAATTACAAGAAACCCCCTAACTTTAAGCTCCTGTTTGGACTCCAGCCACATGTAGACTTAGAATCTTAGGCCAACATTGCCATTTCCATGTGCCTAGGCCCAACAGGGCAGAGAACAGAGAGAAGAAGAGCAGATGCAGACAGTACCTAGGGAGTGAGGAAGAGAGAGCTGAGAAAGAATCCCTGTAGGCCCTATGCAGGAGTACGGGAGGGGCATCTGAGATGAGCTGTATCTCAGAATTAATATGAAAAGCATGTATCTGTACCATGGATATTCTACAGCCAGGTATATATTTCTCAAGCCTTCACAAGATGCTTATCTTTATTTCACGGTTGTTTTGGATGCTAGCATTTAGACTCAACAGAGAGCGGTGCTTGCTTGCTAGGAGGCAAGCCATTTTTTCTGATTTAATTATAACTATACTATATTTAGAGATACAACAGAGCCAGATAAATATACTGGTAAGATTTTTTCTAGTCCCACGATGATTGTGGTAGCATGAGAAAAAATATTTATACCAGCTAACATAAAGTACATGGTAAGATATACTACCACTGATCCAAACTGTCTTCCTGCCCCTATCTACAAAGTGGCCTATAGGAGATAAGTCCAGGCAAGATACAGAGGATCTAGGTAGCAGTGTACTGCAACAATAACCCACCCATATTCTAAACTCATGACTTACTTAATCAAGAGCTACATACAACACTTGTTTCAGACTAATTAACTTGTGGGTAAGTTTTATGCAGCAGTAAGTAACTATTTTACCTAGCGATAACTGATAGAATGAACTTGCAACTGAGTATACAGATCTCACAGAATCAGAACTTGAAGAGGTTCTAATTTAAAATTCCAGGAAGTTTAATATGCAAACTGTCCTATACAATTGTATCCTTTTTTTTCTTTTTGAGTCACACCTGGCGATGTTCAGGCTCTTGACTGAGCCTGAGTTCTTGGTTACTCTTGGCTCTTCACTCAAGAATTACTCCTGACGGTGCTCTGAGGAACATATGGGGTGCTGGGGGATTGAACCCTAGGTCAGCCACGTGCAACACATATGCCCTCCCCTGCTGTACTATTGCTCTGGCACCTACAATTGTATTTTTTGATCTGGAAGGGAAAGTTAGTTTTCTAATTAGCCAGTTTCATTATAATGAATTCTGAAAGAATATTTCTTTAAGAACAGTGCATAATATTGTCAAGCAGCCTAGATTGCTTTTTGTATGGAAAGAGTATTGATAAACTGTTCTCCAGTTTTTCATTAATCACTTAATCATTTCCAGTGAATTGTGGGGATTTTTTAAGCAATAAAAATTGACAGAAATATTTATTAAGATCTATCATCCAAAGTAATTGGTATATGTTATTTGTCTTTTAAGCAGAAAGGTTTGTTGTCCATTTCCAGAAAAATTCTTGTATTAAAATTATGAAGTGAGTATTTCTAGCTCCAGGTTAAATCTGCTGGTAGAATAATTAGAAATATGAATCATTATCACTTCTGTACTAAGAAAAATGATTGAAAATTCCCTTTATTTGGAACTGAGTGATAAGTTTAATGCTTCTGACCTCTGATTAGTGAAGAAGTATGAAGACCAACAATGTCAAAACTCCATTGATGGTACTAAGGAATTTATTATTAAAAGTATTATTACCCTGCCCTTCGAGGCGTTGCTGCAGTGCCTGGCTGCATTGGCAGGTGGCAACAGGAGATAGGCTTGTCTATACCCAGGGCTCTGCCCTGTGGGCCACTGGATGGTTGATGATCTGACAGAAAAAGACTGGGTCCCATGGGATGAACCCAGAGTCATGACAGAGCCTGGCAAGCTACCTGTGGTGTATTCGATATGCCAAGAAACAGTAACAATAATGAACCTCATTCCCAACAAATGGAGACGTTACTGGCACCTGCTTGAGCAAATCAATGAACAACTGGAAGACAAGTGACAAGGAACAAGTTTTAATACTTATTTAATACTTATTTAATACTTATTAAAAATTCTATAAGTAGCTGCTCTGAAATGTATCAGAGACAAACTCTAGAAACTCATAGCCAAAAAAGTTGTGTGTTTTGATTAACTCAGTCTCAAACTGGAAAATTTTATATCATGTGTTTTTTTGTCTCTTTTAAACCTTGCTCAGGGTTTCCTCATCTTTATACTACTGAAATTTCATGCAAGTAATTTTTTGTTGTAGGTCCTATACATTGTGGGATGTTTAGAACATTGTTGGTCTCTACCTACTAGCTTTCAGTAGCCTTTCCTCTGAAGAGATTGACTATCAGAATGTTTCAAGATAACCCCAAATCCCTCAGTGTTGCAGGACACCTAAAGCCTCTGCATCTGCCCTGGATTGCCTCCTGCAAATCATTTTGTAGATAAGGGGGTAGTTTAAATGTGGTAATTTATCTGACCATGTATTCTGTACTGGCTGGTATAAATATTCCCTCATGCTACCACAATCATCGTGGGACTAGCTAGATCTTACCAGCATATTTGCCTGGCTACGTTGGATCTCTAAGTAATTAGACCAGAGAGAAATGCTGTTTGCCTCCAAGCAAACAAGCATGGCTCCCTGATACCTCAAAAGGCAACTAAAATACAAAACTTCCATGAAGTGGACCGAGACTCTTGTGAGGGCTTGGAGAAATATTCAACTGGCATTAGTATTACTCTTTGGTACAGAGACATGTCATCTCAGAAACCCCCTTCTCTAAGCTATAAAAGGCATTTCCAGGCAGATCTTGGCTCAAAACATTAGCATATAATAGGGCCTAGGTGAGGTGCTGGGAAAAATTAACTGAGGGCGTTTGACCCTTCCTGCTTCCCATAATAGTGGGAGGTCTGAGTTGCAGGGGTATAAAACCAGCCTGCTTCCTCTCCCTCTCTTTTTTTGGACTCTCTTTTGGGGCTTGCACTCTTCTTGGGAGTCTTGTCTTTGTCTCCTCTCTACAGTGCCTTAACATGTGGTGGCCACCATTTTGGCCTACACGTGGCTGGGGATTCTAGCCGGGAATCCTAAGCACAGGGGTTTTCCTATTGTGGATTTGTATGCCTAAACCTGTGATAAGTAAAGCATTTTAAAACTGCATCGGGTCCTGAGTCTTCATCCATTCCCCACCAGCTTTGGAGGTAGAAGGAGAACTCCGCTTCCCGGCACTGTTGACCCTAGGCGGTGTCCCCGACACCTCAGAGAGAAAAGTGCCCCTAGTTGAGAATCTCTGTTCCAAAATCTATTTATTCATGTGGTCTCTAAAGCTAGGTCATAATTCCTTGGAAGCAGAAATTTATGGGGAAACCACATATATAAAATTCCAAATTCCTTAATCCTACGTCTATGGAAAAGCACTAGTTATATTTGCTTATATAGTAAGTAATGTTTCTTATAAAATGTATCTAAAAAATATATTAATATTGAATCAAAAAAGTTTTTTTTAAAATTTTATTTAGGTCACAATACTTTACAATAATGATGGCGATGTACAATGGTGCATGAAACATTCCAACACCACACCAGGTGTTATCTTCCTTCCACCATTGTACCAGAACCTGCTGCCTGTCCTATTCCCTATCGATTTATATAAAAGCTACTTGTTTTATTAATCACTAACACATGGGGGATAATCTGTATCTGCCCATCTTCTCGTGTACTTCTGTAGCTGTACATTTATTTGCACAATGGAATACCACTCAAAAAATTTTAATCTCTCTAAGTTTAGAATAATTATAAAGCAAATATGCAGCTATAGTACCTAAAACCACTTTTCTTCAAATATAAAAATTCAGGGATCAAAACTTGTTATATTAAAATATTGCTTATGAGAAATTGTTTTTGCCCATAGAGTCATAACTCAAGTTTATGGGTTACATTGCCACTTGTAATCAGTTTCATTAGGAAGAAATGTGACAGCATTTCAAATTTTTGAGATGTGGAACCAGGAGATGGTATAGCATGTAGGGTTTCTTTGCATGCAGCGAACCTGGGTTCAATTCCCAGCAGTGCCTGTGGTCTTCAGAGCTCCCAGGAGTAATCCCTGAGTGCAGAGCAAGGAGTAATCTCTGAGCACAGCTGGGTGTGAACCGAAACCCTTCTCACCTCCAAAGAAAAAACCCCACAAAAATGTGAATTGACATTTAATTAAAAATACATAGAATTTTCTCTGTGGCTCTCCTTCTGAAGAGAACACAGAGTAGGCTAATAGAATATGAGATTCATCAGAGTTCACTACTACTGTTATTCCTATGTTATTAGACAAACTTTATGTATGGTTCTTGTCCTGGCTCAAATGAACCTAAATACTAATTTATATAGTGAACTTTAATCTTGTTTTAGCTACATTTTTATTTTATTTTTTTCTTTTTGGTCACACCCGGCAATGCTCAGGGATTTCTCCTGGCTCTGCACTCAGGAATTATTCCTGGCAATGCTCGGGTGATCATATGGGAAGCTGGGGATTGAACCCCCGGCCGGCATGGGCCGGCCACATGCAAGGCAAACGCCCTACCCTCTGGGCTATCGCCTCAGGCCCCTACAATTCTTTTTCACCAGTGAAATTTTATGCAGAATCTTAATATACAAAATAAATGAAATAGAAACTGCATAATAGATCAGAAAGTTATAGGCCCAGAGTTTCAGCCAGGCACTTAACTTAAACTTCATGTTGGAGGATGAAATTCCACAGAAATTGAGAAACAATTTATCTATCACTTGAACACTAGTTATCCATATGACAGCTATTATCTTTTGGAGGTGCTACATATGGAATGCACCAGATCTTTCTGCTGCTACAGCTACTCACGCCCAACAAGCTTATTTGATTTTCCACTACGTTTCACAATTACTTAATTTGGATTTTCCTATTTCATCACAAAAAGTAAACAGTGTTCCCAATGGAGCGGACATGATTAGTCAAACACTATTAAGTGCTCTGTGTGTTTGCATAATATCTGCCCCCCTACTTGGCAACATCATAACTAGTTATATAGCCACCCTCTGTTCTTTATAATAAAAATTAATAAAGCTAAAATTACTTAAGTGATGTTTTTAGGTCATTATAAAATTACATGCATAGTTCATAATTATTTAGGGTTTTGACAAATATGGCTGTATAATGACCACCAAAACAAGATCTAGAATGTTGTCATAACCCAAATAGTTCCCTCAAGCTACTTTCTAGTCAAATTCTCTGTAGAAATAACGATGTCCTGAATTCAATCATCACAGATTAGTTGTGTTTGTCTGTTCATTTGTTTGACCTCCCAAGCTTCTGAGGCACAATGACCGCCTCCCACTGATTATGAGTTAAGTGAGCTGGTGATCCAGTATGTGGGTCCCAGGATGCAGTGCTGCTAGGGCGTATTGTGTCACATTGTCTAGCTTACCCCGAGGGGTGCTTGCAATGCAGACATCAGGACTGTCTGCAGTGATGCTCATGGGACCATGTAGTGTTATTCATCCTATATTTGACCCTTATACTGGCTCTTTAGTCCCCCACAGGTTGCTCTACATGTTATCACTATCATTATCTTCCCATTCATCGATTTGCTCGAGCGGGCTCCAGTAACATCTCCATATGTCCTGTCTCATGCTAGTAGAGCCCAAGGGCATCTGCTTGCTCCAGGAACATAAAGAGCCTCAACCCATTATATTAGGTCATGGGAATGACCTAATATAATTGTTACTGATATTTGGCATATCAAATACGACATGGGTAGCTTGCCAGGCTTGCCTTGCCAGGCTTTACATGTCATATAAATGGAATAATGCACACATGTTTGTTCGGGTTCATCTGTTCTTGTATTGTAAGATCTACACATTTTTTCCAGTGGGACCATGCCTTGATATGATCAACAGTCACCAGAGCTTTGCCTTGTGGGTGGTGGGAAGAAGTCAATGTTAGGAGCAGGAAGAGTTTGATGTGAGAATCAAACCCAGGGCCTCAGACACGCAGGACTACTGTCTACCACTTGAGCTACAAAACCTACACGCAGGACTACTGTCTACCACTGGAGCTACAAAACCTATAAAATATCCAGCCCAAAGTCTGTAAATTTATCTTTGTTGTTTCATGTAGCAACAATTGGTTCCCTTGTGGATGAAGGGGCCTCCTACATAGAACTCCTTAGATCCCAGGGACCCCCCACTGCTATTTTTTGCTAATCTTCAGCACAAGAGTCAGAAGGTGAAATGCTTCTTTGACCCTGCAGTGCCAGAGATGCTCAGACCAACCCAGCATGCAGGATACCGCCGGTAACCATGTGGGACCAGGAATAAAACCCTGGTAACGTGCATTTAGACTACACTAATGTCTGTTTTGAAAGGCTCCAAACATTCTTGAAAGATTGTTTTTAGATACTCAGGTGTATCTATAAAACATATTTTGAGAATGTGAAATTTCTGCCAAAGTGTTTTTGAAACAGTTTTCTCCAGATACAGTCTTCACTTGATAAATAACCCCTGGAAGTTCTTCCAGCACTATGAAAATCTTTACTCGAAACATGTTTTATTTTCTACAAGCATTTCCAATCATAATTTAAACACACATACACACACACACACACAAACCTGTGCTTGTGACAGTAAAGATAGCAATTGACTGCTAACATGATATTCAGCTTATAAGTCAATGAGGCTATGTAAAATGATATGCGTAAAAGAAAATAACTAAATTCACAGCAGTTGATCTTCAAAAAAGCATTTCCTTTTACATGATAATAATGATGAAGATTAAATTAATAAATGTACACAGAGAAAAATCCACTTTCTTGAACTTTAGGGGAGAAAATTATTTTGATTATCACATGGGACAACTGTTTTTAATAATAAAATATAGTGTGGAGTTTGTATGAACCACTTTTGTGGTATTTGGGGTTATAATTTAGTTGAAAAATTAAAATTGGCAAGACACTTATTAAAATTACTCTCGAATTTTAATACAGTGGTACAAAAATGGATTATTTGTTACATTCCAAGCCCAAACGAATTGGCAGCAAGTCAGTAATGCTCAGTGGTAGCTAAGGACATAGACACGCATATACTTCTGAGAATAAGAACTCAGAGGTTAGTGCAAAAGGAACGTCAGTGTGGATGCTATATGTTATCATGTATATGTATTACATGTTAACTGGCCTATGTGTTTGGACACATATACATGCATCTGTGCATAGATATGTATGTCTTTATGCATAATACAGAATAATATATAGTTATGTATATTTGCATCTATATATGTACTTGCATTTAATACGTGTATATGTGTTACTAACCATGACTCACTGATAAATATGTATGTGTAGATGTATTTATTTCTTATTTATCTTGTTTCTTATTTACAATATTTGCCTAACTCTAGATCTTATTATAATTAAGCTAAATAGAAAACAGAGGTTTAAGAGAAGTTTAGTATATGCTCTTTTTCTTTCAAAATAATGGTGTGCTTGTTTTTTCAAAGTTCTCTGTGTAAATGGACAGAATTTACATATGTGCATATGTATGAAGGTAGGTCACAGTCTTTGAGCAACAGAGCATGACAAGAGCTTACTGGGGAAGAAAAGGAAATGTAAGAGACAGCACAGATTTCACAAATTGGATGAAATTAGAATGAATCATTTCCTAGAGAACTCTTGTGCCTATGAAATAGAGTTTTAGTAAAGGCATTTTGTCTAATTTTAATACCAAGAAAATTCAGTCATTAAATACATTTTCTAAAATTTCCAGAGGCCAAAAGATAAATATGCCTACATAGACATTCCTTTTTTGCTTTTCCCAGAGAACATATATTGAATTAGTCAAACTTTACTAGATTCATAGAATCTTCTATGTAATTTTAGTCCAACAGAAATACTCTTTTCTCCATGAACTATTAGTTCTGAATATGTTTATATATCTTTCTATAAGAAGTAATTTACATCAGCTAATTTTTGCTAACAGGTATTATACCATAAGCATTTGTATTATTAATTTTCATGTATTTATTTACTCTTTATTTCCCTCACTGAAGATGCAGTTATCATGCTTAATTTTTACTCACCATGTTCTATTTTTTCTATTAAATAGATACCATAGTAATCAGATTTCAGTTATAAATACTATGAACATTGAGGGTTTTTTTTAATCATAGGACTACAAGGTTAGTAAGAAATAAATGCCTGTTTACATTCCTGTTCCTCTGGTTTTCTTCCTTTAGTATAAATATCTGATTAATATATTCTAACTTCACCCTATTATAGTTCAGTCCATTGCCTTCCAGCTTACAGCTCTTGCTGAAGTAAAATCTCTAAATCCGTCAGCACCCCAATTTTGTCACATCCCTATTTGTTTTTGTCATTTCTTATCTGGTGAGGCCTTTTCATCATGTGTGACATCATTTACATCATCTTATTTTTCACTTAAAACTGTGGTGAAATAACATAATAAAAATTATCATCTTAACCCTTTTTAAGTTTATCAGACAGTAGTGTTGAGTATATTCAAGTTGCCATGCAACTCATGTAGAAGTTTCCTTCATGTTTTAAAACGGAAACTCTATGTATATTAAATAACTACTCATCATGCCTCTTTCCCAGCCCCTGACAACCACCATTCCATTCTGTTTCTATGAATTGAACTACTCTAGAAACCATATGTAAGGGTAATCATAAGGTGTTGTATTCTTTTATTTATGAAATTATTTTTGTTTCTGCCTGCAGTGATATCAGAAAGGTCTTTCTCCATTTCTTCTACATCCTCCCTCTGAAGTTCCTCTTAGCTTTCTGGCACTTCCTTTTTTTTGTTGTTGTTGTTGTTGTTGTAGCTTAGTTTTTTTGCACAACCAGAACCTGTAACAAAAATTGTTTGCAGGTAGTTTCAGAGTTGATCCTAATCAAAGATGGTATGGAGTAGAAAAATGAGACACGAAGGAGAAAAAAATCACCAAAAAGTCCGTTTTCTCTATGGGTAAACAGAACTCAGTCTCACTGGAGACAATGTTAGGTACAGCTCAGAGCTGTCATGACTTAGTGGGAAGGAGGTTTGGATATAAGTATAGGAACAACTGGCTGCCCAAGAAGTTGAAGGTTTTCCAAGGCCCACTAACTCCAAGGAATTCCTTTACCACTCACTGCGTTGCATCCATATTTTATAGACACAGTGATATCAGGTAAAAATGTAAGTGACTGCATAGATGTGAGGCTCTAACATTTACCAATGTCTTCTTCCACTGTTAGCTCACAATGAGGTCTCAGCAGATGCAACTCATCAGTACTGATGCCACCTGTAACCTTCTGTATGCTGAAAAATCACTGGTTCAGAATCTCTTACTGAGTCTGGGTCCTTACTGAGCGTGTTTACTGGACATTAAATACCTGGGGAACTTATGACTCTTAAGAATCAACCTCATAGACCTTATTTCCATGACCTGATGGAATGTTTTGAGGCTCTTTATGTTCCTGGAGCAAGCAGGTGCCCTTGGGCTCTACTAGCATGAGACAGGACATATGGAGATGTTACTGGTGCCCACTCGAGCAAATTGATGATGAACGGGAAGACAGTGATACAGTGACAGTGAAGAGTCAACGATTGTGTTTCTCATTCTCTATTTCTAATTATGTCTATCAATGTGCTCTTTCTCCCTCTGATTATTAAAATCCTACCCCATTGCCCAGACCAATGTCCACCGGTTATTGAAACTGTAACTGTTCTGATCTCCTGGGAGAGAAAGTTGGTGATAGCTTTAAGTCTTTCCTCATAACCAATTGACATGGCTAATCAGTTATTAAAGCCTGTCCATTTCAATTTTGTAGAAACTTTTTGATTCAGCTCTTCAACTGTTTTTTGTTTTCTTGGTTGAGGTTCTTATCATCGCTCTCCATGACTTGCAATTTTTTCCTTACTTGAATGTCTCCTCAATTTAAACTTCAGTGAGCTCATAACCTATACAATAGAGTCATATTTAATTATAAAAAAAGTTGCTTTGAATTCTTTAAATTATGCTTAGTCTTTTTAAAATTGTTTAATCTGTTGCAAAGAAGCAGACTTTCTTTTTTGTTGGAGAAAGTGTTAAACATTAGGAACCAACCAATTCTTCACTGCTTGGAAAATTTTATTTATAAAACCAACTAGATATAAATTGTTTTAGAAGAAGAGGCTTTTGTTAATTAAATTTCTTTAATTCTTATTAATCTGCTGAACTCTTTTATTTGTTTGAAGTCTACGTTTTCCTAAGATTTTATTTTACTCCATCTATGCATCCTAATTAATAAACAGAGTATTGTATCACTTATCACTTATCTTCCCGTTTTTTATCAATTTGCTAGAGCGGGTACCAGTAACATCTCCATATGTCCTGTTGCAAGCAAGTGTAGCCCAAGGGCATCTGTTGCTCTAGGAACAGGAAGAGCCTCAAACCATTCCTTCAGGACATGGGAATGAGGTCCATAATTGTTACTGGTTTTGGCATATAACATAAAACACAGGTAGCTTGCCAGGCTCTGCTGTGTAGGTGGTATACTCTCAGTAGAAGGCTCTCATCTTGAGCATTTACTGATGAAACTCAATGGGGAAAGATCAGGTTTTCTCTTGGGTGGAGCTCTAAGGAGCTGTGGAGTCTGCATGTTGAAAATGACTGACCTAACCACTCCAGACCCACAGTTCGCAATATTCCTTAAAAATATATTTTAGTTTTGGGCCATGCCCACCTTTTTAAGGGTTTGCTTCTGACTCTGCAGTTAAGGATCACTCTTGGTAGGCTGGAGGGCCATCTAGGGTGACAGGGATCAAACTCAACTTGGCTGCTATCATTCCAGCCCACCTTTAAAACATTTTCTTTGGCACATATACTTTCTCCTTTATTATATTTGTTTTTGGATTCTTACCACCATTAAATTCTGCAAGAAATTTACTTATTAAATATTTTAAATTTTTTTGTAAGTTGCTGTTTTAACTTTTAGGTTTACTTAGCTATTACTATTTGTTATTCCTATTATTATTTCATTAATTTATGATATTGTGCTAATATTTTGTTTTTTGATTATTGTAATTTCTACCTGCTATTTCCATACTCTTTCTTGCATATGTAAGCAATAATAACTGTACTTACATAAGCCTCCTTTTCCTGGAGGTTTACATATGTACAAGTGATCAAATCATTGCATGAATCACTTACTTTTGCACTTTTTTTTTTAGGCACTATGCATAGTGGGTACTTTCATGTACCTCAGAATTTCATATTTGGCATGAAAGAGAAATCTATCTCTTTCTTTTTACAAAACATATTTTCTGATACCATATGTAAAGTTTTCACCTCATACTGACTAATCCTTTAACGCCACTTAAATACCTATATTTCAGTTTAATTCTGACACTGTCTACCTGAAGTTAATTCATAACTTACAAGATTGTTTCCACCTCAGAAGTCAATCACAAGTCCTAACTATCAGACTGTAATAACATGATTCCAACTCTACCTTCCCCTATCAGATAATTGACTTAAATGTATCATAAAGTACAAAATCAAGGAAGCTATTAACTTACTACTGTTTACGATAAAAAGTATAAGATTCTTAGGAAGTCCAGAGAGAAAGATACACAGATAAACACAAGGGAAACAGAGAACACCTGTGTCTTTACTGGGTATATCATTCTCCTGGACCCTTCATGTATTTACCCACGCAAGCAATCTTAAAATCCCTTCATTTATTTTTTTTTCTGGAGGCTTACATATGTACAAGTGATCAAATCATTGGCCTTTTGGTAGTTAAGTCAATATCCAGTCCTACTTGTGCTTGTAAAATTCCTGCTTTCTAAAACCCTGGTTGCATCACTTGGTAACCACACCCTTTCTGGGGTTATCTAGAAACTTCCATCACCCACTCATCACATTCACTTATTAAAGACAGTTTTCAGAGAAGACCAGAGTTTTAGCGGCTATTTTCCTGGAAACAGAATGGACGGAGTATGAACAGAGACCAAAAAATATCTTCAAACCAAATGTATGAACAGGTGAACAGAGACCAAAAAAATACATATCTTCTAACGTGACAATGTTTCCCTTACCATTTATATTTAAACGTTTCTTAATTTACCTCCTTAATGGGAGGTCCAGTTCTTGCTCTAACTTCTTAAATTCCTGAATCATAACAAAGAAGTAAACAGATAGGTGTGGAGAGTCCAAGAGAATAAAGCAGAGATCATAGAAAACACATAATCTCAAAACATCAACTTCTTTCATGTGTTTAAATATAAGCAATATCTAGTCTCAGTCTTCACCCCTTTAAAAATAAAGGAAAGGCAAGAAGCTTTGAGTAAATGTAAGATGACATTTTGAAAAGTTGGTGACTAATTTATTTAAACACTTTTCTGGGAATATCACCTTGTTCTGGTAACTAATCAGTTATAACATATTAAGAGACTTCTTTCACATGTCTTATTACTGTAAGAGAATTAAAATTCTTTTGTCAAATAATGTTATTACTTATTTGTTTTGATTATAGTAGCCTTATCTAGTTTCTGTAAATGTCAGATTGATTTACTTGCAATTTAAAAAATTCAATTAAATTAATATGCTGGTTGTCAGACCGATTTGTTTTCAGTGTTTCTCTTTACTTTTTTATTTAATACATAAAAAGGCTTTACCAAAATAGTTAATAAAATAAGAAGTTAATTATTAGGGGCCGGAGTGATAGTCCACCGGGTAGAGCTTTTTGCCCTGCATGCGGCTGACCTGGGTTTGATCCCGGCATCCCATATGGTCCTCTGAGCACCGCCAGGAGTAATTCCTGAGTGCAGAGCAGGAGTAACCCCTGAGCATTGCCAGATGGGACCCCAAAAAGCAAAAAAAAAAGAAGCTAATTATTAATATTGCAATCCTATGTTCACTATTCTCCAAAGCAGAACAGAATGTCACATTTACTCAAACATATGCAGTCCACGCACTTCACCTAGGAATGCACACACAAACATGTATTTCAAAGAAACCCTCTGCTTTCTATTAGATAGCTTGCTTCAAAATAATTTATACTGTTGTTCTATCATCTCGTTTATATAATGCTATAAAACTAACACTTTTTAAATTATGTTTTTAGTCAAATGTCCTACAGAATGTCCTATAAGACTGACATTTTATTTATTTTTATTACTATTTTGTTTTGTTTTGTTTTTGGTCTACACCTGGCAATGCTCAGGGGCTTATTCCTGACTCTGTGTTAGTGAATTACTCCTGGGGTGCTCAAGGGACAATATGAGATTTAGAGGATGGAACCCCGGTTGACGTCCAAGGCAAATCCCTAGTTGCTGTACTGTTGCTCCAGCCCCAACTGGCATTATATATATGTATATTTTAATATATATATTTTATTTATATATAAATACAAAATTTATATAAATAAATTTTTTGATTAAAAAAAAAAGATGAGTGGGACAAGTTATGGTGCTTGCCTTGAAAGCGGCTAAGCAGAGTTGGATCCCCAGCACTTCCTAAGATCCTCCAAGCCTACCCAGGAGTGATTCCTGAGTGAAAAGACAGAAGTAAGCCCTGAGCCCTAGAGAGTGGCCCAAAACAAGAACAGAAAAGAAAGAAAAAGGTAAAGTGGGCTTATGAATTTAAAAATGATAAGTGGGTATCAGCACAATCGACCATATCCACATGGTAACCAAGCTCATTGAGGTTTGTAGGGAGTTCAAGATGCCGCTCTGTCTAACGCTCATTGATTTAAAGAAAGCTTTTTATTCTGTGGAGACTGAAGGGATCATCGAAGCCCTAGCCAAACAGGGGCGTTCAAACCCAATACATCAAGATCCTTCGTGAGCTGAATTACGGATTCACCACCAGGATCTCACCATTCTACAAGGAAGTGATCATTGATGTCAAAAGAGGGGTTCAGTGGATGATACCATTTCACCAAAACTCTTCAGCACCACCCTCAAGAACGTCATGCGACAATTAGAATGGGAAGGAATGGGAGTGAAGATAGATGATCGGCAACTACACCACCTCCGCTTCACTGATGACATCATTCTAATAACACCAAACATTAGTCAAGCGGCACAAATGCTGACTGACTTAGACCGAGAATATGAAAAGATAGGTCTACAGCTGAATCTCAACAAAACAATGTTAATGAAAAACGAATTAGTCCAGATGCTCCATTCACCCTCAATGGAACAAACATCTCTGAATGAAGCAGTTATGTGTAACTAGGTTGAGAACCCAATGTGATAGTCGACCTAAAACCTAAGAGGCGCAGGAGGAAGAGAGTGGCATGGAATGCCTTCAAGACCATTGAAGAAATAGCTAAAAGGACAAAGAACCTCTGGCTTTGGGCACAACTCTAGACTCCACCATTCTCCTTGCATTAACAGAGACCTGGGCCCTCTGAAAGCAGGATGAGAACGCTATTCGGGTCTCCCAAAGAGGAATCGAAAGAGCTATGCTTGGAATATCATGCCTCACTCAAATGAGAGAGAAGGAATCGGAATTACTACCTCCATCGATGATCCAGAGTGAGGGACGGTGTCTAGTTTGCCAAGGTATCAAAAAATCAGATGGGCTGGACATGTAATGCGATTTGGAGATGACCACTGGACTAGAGCCATTACCAACTGGATCCCACAGGACATCAAAAGATCACATGGGCACCCACCTACAAGATGGTCAGACTTCTTTAGCAAGACCCTGAACGAATGGTTTGAGGCTCTTTGTATTCTTGGAGCAAGCAGATATCATTGGCCTACATTGGCACATGATAGGGTCAAATGGAAACGTTATTGGCACCCAGTCAAACAAATCGATGAATAACGGGATGTCAAGTGATCAAGTGATCAAGTACCTGGGTATTGAGGAGAGAGCTCAAGGGCTGCAGTGGAAGCATGGAGCACCCCATGCTTTGCTGGGGAAAGTTCCTCTTTTGATCTCCAGCACTGCACAGAAACCATGAGGTGTGGCTCAAAAAACAAAGGGCCTTGGATAATGTTGGAGTGATCCTGGAACTCAGGGGATGGTCAAGCTGTTGCAACACCACAAATATAAATGAGTGATAATGGAGTTGTTGTAGCAACAATAGATAAATTTAAATAAAATTAGGTTAAACCTTAACTTAACTTTAGTTTAAATAAAGTTCTGCAAATTGGAAAAAAATGTGAACTTGTCTTGATAATTATGCCACTCAGGGTATTCTTCCATGAATTGGCGTGTGATTTGGAGATTTTGAAGAAAAAGAAAGCTAGTCCAGACTTTAATGTCCTGACATTTTACTGAAATATTTTACTCACAAAGCTATTTATAAATTAACAAAACTTTGAGTTTCCAAACTCTTTAGAGTGTCTCTACTGGTACGAGTAATAAACATAATTTATGATTTGGGGGAAAACCTGTTTTTCTAATCCTCTTTGAAATTGAGATATTAAACAACATTACTCATAGAAATCATTCTGCATGCTTTGGGGTTTCCAATTCTCAGCTTCTGGCAGAATTTAACTACTTCAATTGGAGCCAAGCGATAGCACAGCGAGTAGGGCGTTTGCCTTGCACACGCTGACCTGGGTTTGATTCCTGGCATCTCATATGGTCCCCCTTGTACCGCAGAGGAGTAATTCCTGAGTGCACAGTCAGGAGTAACCCCTGAGCGTTGCTGAGTGTGATCCAAAAAGCCAAAAAGCAAAAAAAAAAATCTACTTCAACTGTGTAATTTATGTAATCAATAAAAATTTTATGATAGATCACAATATGACCTTGACATATACTGGTAAGTAAAAATAATTTAATATCATTGCTATGTAAAAAGCTGCTTTCACTTCTCTGGTCTTGTTTATGAGAACACATTTTTACAGGATTTTATATACAATGCAAGAAAGAATAAAAATAGAATTCATGATCAGAACTATGTTCTTTTAGCAATAAACATACATTTATCTCCATAAATAATAAGATCTAATTATGTCTTCCACAAATAATTAGAATAAGAAAAATTCTCTTTATCTCATTAAGAGATGCATTCACAACAAAAGCATTTACTTTCATAAACTAATACTATTTACACTTTTAGTGGATTTATAATGCTTTTCATGAATTGTTAAATACAAGTAATTAGAAATTTTTGCATATGGTAAAGCATTTGTTTTGTCAACATTTATGGTCACTTACAGTAGAAAACTAACCTTTTCTAGCTTTTCATATTTTTTGATGCTAAAGAAAGTGTAATGATCATTCAAAGCTTACATGCATAAGGCCATAAATAATGGTAGACTGTGGCCTCACATATATGAGCACTGAGTTTAATCCCCAACACACTTCCAATAAAAAAGATAAATGAGGGCCTATGTGTGTGAAGATAAATAAAAATTTAAAATCTTTAGAAAAGCTTCCATGTGTAAAATATATGCTTTAGGGATAAAGTTGTATAAAAAGTCAAAAGAGTTGTATAAAAAAGCTCTATATACATGTTTTTGAAAAATTTGTATTTAAGGCAATGGGCGAAATAGTGAACATTTTTTGATCAATGACAATTTCTTCTTAATAGATAATACTAAGTAAAAAATGTCATTGCTTTGGATATATATGTATATATGTTGGATATATATGTTATATATATATAAAGAAATTTGGACATATATATCTCCAACATATATATATATATATATTATGTATATATATACACACAAAGAAAGTCAGGAACAAATAATACATAAAATTTGTTATAAATATGAAGCTATAAATATACAAACATTGTAGCCACATCCTTTAGTGTTTCATAGTTACTCCTGGGTGTGTTCTGAGGTTACTCTGGAACCAGGGATCAAAACTGGGTGATATCTTTTTTTTTATAATTTCCCTTTTTTTATGTGGTGCCAGAATCTTAGAGTAAGAGTGGAGGAGAGCAAGCCTCTTGAGTCCATTGCAAAGAACTGGCAAAACGTCACTTTAATGTGTTCTGTTGCGCAAAGACAAACCCAAGGCGAATCTAGAAATATTTGCTGTGTAAGTACTCCTTTCTTGACAGGCATAACTGTACAGTCACCCTTTGAGAAAGGACAGAGGTTTGAAACATTTTTTATACACTTAACCATCATCTATTGTATATTAAATGTTGATGTTTCTAGCACTTTCATACTTTTGCTTCAGGGCTTTCTCATGATTTCTTTATTTATTCTCAGGGCAAAAATGTTAAGCTAAAGATACAAAACATGAAAATATATATTACCTGGGTTAATCCTCATTCTCTTCAATGTTCATCTAAAACAAGCAGTTATTTAAAGTTTAAGATCATAGAGAACCTCTTCTCTTAAAAATGTTGCAATATTGACAAATTGATCCTTCAGATTTCCAGAGAAGCCCCATTTATAGAAAAAATGTCTTGTTTGTGCATTACCTCCTCTGAAATGATTCATATTCCTTTATTGTCTGCATCATTGTTATTCTATCTTCTACTTTCCTAGAAAAAGTACCCATTGTCCACACATATGTAACTTTTAACTTTATTATTTTAATTTATTTCTTTTTGGGGGCAGGTATGCTCAATCAGCAGTACTCTTAGCAATGCTCAGGGACAATATGCAATATGGAAATCAAACCTTAGTTCCTGCACGCATAGCATGTGCTCAGCCCACTGAGCTATCTCATCATTCCTTCTATTTTCTTTGGAGTTTTTGTTTGTTTTCTTTTGAGTCACACCTAGCGATGCTCAGGGCTCTTTACTCTTTTCCTGTGGTCAGGGATCACTTATGGCAGTTGCTCAGGGATTAAAAAACCCTTGAGGAAATACTTGAATAAAAAATAATTTGGAATTTTTAATAATTGTATTGAACAGTTGAAATAACTAGCAAATCAAAAGAGTGAGAAGATAAGATAAATCAGAGATGACAAATGATATATAGATATCTCCTGGATATAATCTCTGTTAACAATAGCTGGGAAAGATTGAGGCCATTTCCTTCCAAACTGAGTGATGAGGTGTCAAATAGGCAGGGGCTGGAAGAACAAACAAAGCACATGAGATTTGTTTTCTGTGTTAGCAAAGCTCTACCAAAAATGAATGCGAACCCTTGCAGGTCAATGGAGGCACAAAATGCTCTATAAAATAAACTAATGCAGGAAGGGAGTGCCTGGAAAATCAGCTGCAGAGGAGATGATAAGCTACAGGCAGAGAATTTAAGCGATGTAGAGAAAATTACAGAAAAATAGAAGTATCCGTATTCAAATCATAATAAAGTCCATTAGTGCTTAAGATCAAAAGAAATATAACAATATATAAAAAAAGAAAGCTTCAGAAACTAGAGACTCTTAAAATCAGTCTCAGGAAGACAAAAAACTGGAAGAGCCAAAAAGAAAATTTTAAGATCAGTGGGTAAATTACATCTATCATGCCTTAAAATCACGTAGAGTATTTGTTGCAGCAAAAAAGACAGTCGACATGATCAGTAATGCTGGAGAAGAGAAGGACCAGATACACAGCTGCCCCGGCTCCTACCCACAGCAAGCGGCCCATTGAGCGATGAGAGGGGAAACTAGCTCCGTCCCCGGCCAGTTTCAACACAACTCCTAGGGCCAGCAGACAAATGGGCTGCTGAGGCCCCTCCCCTCTTCTCCTCACCTCCAACAACCCAGTGGGTGACTACAAGCTCAGTAGCCTCCATGATCAGTAATGCTGGAGAAGAGAAGGACCAGACGCACAGATGCTCCAGCTCCTACCACGATAACAACCAAGTTAAGGGCCAGGTCCTTTCCAGGAATTTGCCCATATATGCACTGTAATGATCAATGTAGTTGCAACAAACTAGGGGAGTTGGTGTGGGAATGGGGAGTGGGTGGTGGGCCATGGCCTTTGCTTGGGGTAGGGGGCACATTGGTGGTGGAACTGGTGTTGAACAATGAATATTTGTGACAATTGTACTATGAGGAAATTTGCCAATCAGGGTGTTTTAATATTTAAAAAAAATAAACAAAAAAGACAGTCTTCACCCTAAGTTTTTGATTCACTAGACCTAGAATCACTTGTCACTTGTCACTTGTCTTCTTGTTATTCATCGATTTGCTTCGAGCAGGCTCCAATAACGTTTCCATTCATTGGGAATGAGGTCCAATATTATTATTATTTTTGGCATATTGAATACACCATGGGTAGCTTGCTAGGCTTTGTCATGGCCCTGGATTCATCCCAGGGGACTCAGTCATTTTCTATGTCAGACCATCAACCATCCAGGGCCCAAGGGGCAGAGCCCTGGGTGTAGACAAGCCTGTCTCCTGTCTGCTACCTGCTGACACAGCCAGGCATGGCAGCCACATCTGCAACATCTCGAGGAGCAAGCAACATGGTAATGATGATGATAGGAGGATGATGAAGATGATGATGATGGTGATGATGATGTTGGTCTAAAGCCATCAGTTTGAAAAATACTGCTTTAAAAGTTCTGGTTTTGTGTATATATGTATATATACACACTAATATACAAGTCTTATATAACCTATTTATTAGAATATTTCTGCTTGACCTAACTGCAATGTTAAGAACCACTGTGATTAGTGAAGTTGGTTGATCGGTTCTCTGAAATTGGTAGCATCACTATCACTATCACTATCACTATCTTCCCGTTCATCATCAATTTGCTGTTCATCATCAATTTGCTCGAGCGGGCTCCAGTAACATCTCCATATGCCCTGTCTCATGCTAGTAGAGCCCAAGGGCATCTGCTCACTCCAGGAACATACACTCCAGGAACATAAAGAGCCTCAAACCATTATATTAGGTCATGGAAATGACCTAACATAATTGTTACTGGCATTTGGCATATCAAATACGACATGGGCAGCTTGCCAGGCTTGCCGTGTGGGTGGCATACATTTGTAGTCATCCCTCAAACCTACTGAATAACATATTCACCTTTGACATGAGTTTTTCTGCTTAATAGATATTTGGGCTTTTAAGAAATAAAAAGTCTTATTGTGTGGTTCTTAACAGATTTGGAAAATTGTTTGATTTGTCAACTAGCCTCTGGGTTGTAATGAAGCTTCATTTAAAAAAAAAGGAGGCACTTTAATAATTAATCATCAGCTTAAATCTAGTGCCTCAACTCCCAACTTCTCTTTTATCTTTCACAGCTTTCCAAGCAATTCCCAGCATGGTCTCACCATCAGGAGGGCACCCACCAATAGGAGGATACCTCTGGGACACTGGACCTCTACTGTGGCATGGAGAACTCTCTTGTTTTTATTCTCCTTTCGCTTCTGGATTTCACTGTGCATTCCATTCAGGAACTAAGTAAGTAATCCAGAATTTCACCAGGAATAAAGAAGTTATATTCACCACTGTGATGATAATGCTCCCAAGATTTAAAATGCTTAGACTCTTAAATTCTAGAAAGAACATCTTATCTGGTCTCTAATGAATGCATCTACCTTTATGCTCAGACAAAATACAAATGATCCTTCATATCTAGCTTTTCCAATGCCTTTTTAAGACTAGGTTTATTAGCAGACTCACCACAAGCATGTGCATGTATACATGCATGGGCAGGTGTAGACATACACACAGCTGTTCACATAGTACGAAAGATAGCTCATCCGCTTTCTGGACTTTCAATACAAGATAAGACCATTTAAACCATTCACTTGATTAAAAAATGTTATTCTCTCTTTCATTGAAGTAAATTTTAACCTATTGATAAGTGAAAAATGCACCAGTTTTAGGAAGCAGCAAAACCCTACTAGAACATTTGCATTTTCTGAGGAAGTTCTCTTATGCTTATACTCCATCTATACATCAGTAGTCTGTTCCGACCTGTCACCGTATTCATTTGGCCTACTCTTGAACCTCATCTAAATTAAGTCCCATACTTGGTCCTCAAAGTGTCTCTCATTTTTTTACTTTGCCTAATGCCTTTAAGATTCATCCATATTGTTATATATCAGAAGTTTATTATTTGTGTTCCTGAGAGCATTCTATTGTTTGAAAATAACTACTGTTTTATCCATTTTCATGTTGATTGGACATGGGGTTATTTCAGACCAGCGAAGTCCTAGGATGTTTCTTTTTATAAGTCGTTTGGGGTTTATAAGTTTCCATTTATCTCAGTGTATTTTTTACTCTCATCAAAGCAACTGTTTTTTTTCTTTTTTAATTAATATTTTATTATACCACCGTGAGATATACAATTACACATTGTTCATGTTTGGAGGTTTCGGTCTCATAGTGTTCCAGCATCCCCCCCTCCACCAGCGCCCATTTCCCACCACCAATGTCCCCCATTCCCTCCCCCTCCCATAGCCTGCCTCCATGGCAGGTTCTTTATTTCTTTTCTTTCTCCCTCTTTCTTTTCCTTCTCTTACATATTGTGGGAAGGCAACTGTTTTGGCATTCACTGTATCACTGTCTTGCCGTTCATCTTCGATTTGCTCGAGCGGGCACCAGTAACATCTCCATATGTCTCATGCAAATAGAGCCCAAGGGTACCTACTTGCTCCAGGAACATAAAGAGCCTCAAACCATTCCATCAGGTCATGGGAATGAGGTCTATAATTGTTACTGGTATCTGGCATATCAAATACGACACGGGTAGCTTGCCAAGCTCTGCCGTGCGGGTAGCATACTCTTGTAGTCATCTCAAAATCCAGTATTTATTGATGAACTGCGTGGCCGCAAGCAGCCGCGCGAGCTGGGCTGTGATAGGCTGGTATGCTGGGTGGAGTTCTGACAAGGGAGAAGTCCGGATGTGGATAATGGAGGTCCTCATGGAGTGGGAGGTCGCTCTGGCTTGTTGTGAGGCTCTGCTGGGGTGGCGGGCCAGGGCGAGAACCTGCCATCCCTCCTGGGCACCTCATGAGGGGCTGGGCACAGTGAGAGCCAGTAGCAGCTCTGTCCCATGTCTGTCTCTGGATCAGCATACCTGGGCCGGATTAAAAAAGACTGCAGCAGGGTGGATCTCGATGAGCTGGGCTGTGATAGGCGGGTCTGTTGGGTGGAGTTCTGATGAGGGGAAAGTCCAGATGTGGAAAATGGAGGTCCTCATGGAGTTGGGGGGTCGTCTGGCTTGTTGTGAGGCTCTGCTGGGGTGGCGGGCCAGGGCTAGAACCTGCCATCCCTCCCGGGCACCTCATGAGTGGCTGGGCACAGTGAGAGCCAGTAGCAGCTCTGCCCCATGTCTGTCTCTGGATCAGCATACCTGGGCCGGATTTAAAAAGACTGCAGGGGCCGGAGCGATAGCCCAGCGGGTAGGGCGTTTTCCTTTGCACGCGGCCAGCCTGGGTTCGATCCCAGGCATCCCATATGGTCCCCCGAGCACCGCCAGGAGTCAATACCAAATAATATATAAAAGATTCCTGAGTGCAGAGCCAGGAGTAACCCCTGAACATTGCGGGTGTGACCCAAAAAGCAAAAATAATAATAAAAATAATAATAATAATAATAATAATAATAATAATAAAAGACTGCAGCAGGGTGGATCTTGATGAGTCGGGCTGTGATAGGCTGGTCTGCTGGGTGGAGTTCTGACGAGGGGGAGGTCCGGATGTGGAAAATGGAGGTCCTCATGGAGTGGCTTTGACATTATAAAAAGTATTTAATCCCATGTCTGGCTTTGACATTATAAAAAGTATTTAATCCAGGAAGGTTTTTATTCCATTTCCCCCTTAATTTGACCTGCCTTCTCTTTCATCTTAGTCGTTTTAGGGGTTTTGAAGTGATACATTTTCTCCTTTTTTTTTAAGTAAAAACATGTTTTATTTAGAAGTTTTGAGGAAGAGGCGGGAAGGGAGGGTGGGGAGAGAGACAGAGAGAGAGAGAGAGAGAGAGAGAGAGAGAGAGAGAGAGAGAGAGAGAGAGAGAGAGAGAAAGCATAATGAAGATCCTTACTGGCTCTGTGCTCAGATACTTAAAACCCCCCCCCACAGTAATATAAAGCAAATATTTATAATTGCTAAAAAATGACTCAAAATATTGCATAAAATCCTTACATTTGTAATATAGAAGCATAAATTTGCATCTGGGTATATGAATTTGATACGAATACAAAAGTCCAGGCCCTGTGCTGATTCAAGAAATGTGAACATGTATTTAGTAGTTCTCCATATAAAGGAAATTAAAGCATAACCCATTTATCATGCAGTTGACAGCAATGACCAACAGGTGGCTCACTTGATCATACCATTGAGTGAAATAAGTTTGCACTTCCAGCCTTTCTAGAGAATTAAATAGCAAAAGAAAGTTAAGACTGGAGTTAAATTTGTAGAATAATGCAAATGTTTTTTCTTCTTTCATGTTTTCCAGTGTAGGTTTTCTAAACAAAGCATAAAGAATTATGTTATTAAATCTTTTTGTGGTTCACACCACCCAATAGTGCTTAGGACTTCTGGAATCTGTACACAGGGATCACGCTTGGAGGTGCTCAGAGGGCCGTGTGTAGTGCTGGAGATCAAACCCAGGTAGAGTGCATGAGAGACAAGTACCTTACTTGCTGTACAGTCTCTCTAGCCCTGGGTGAAAAATATGTAATTGTGTGTGTGTGTATATGTGTGTGTGCAGATATATACAAAACCATATGTATTTGGTTTTATACTTGTATGCATAAATAACTACGTGTATTTGTATATCTATTTGGTTTGGGGACGACTGTACTATCTCTTAAGCCCCTAAAAATATAATTCAAAATTACAGGGCCGGAGCGATAGCCCAGCGGGTTAGAGTGTTTGCCTTGCAAGCGACCGGCTCATGCTGGCCCAGGTTCGATCCCGGCATCCCATATGGTCCCCCCGAGCACCGCCAGGAGTAATTCCTGAGTGCAGAGCCAGGAGAAACCCCTGAGCATTGCCGGGTGTGACCCAAAAAGCATATATATATATAATTCAAAATCTCTAGTTAGTCTGTATGGGGCCATACCTGACAGTGCTCCGAGATTGTACCAGTTCTATACTGACTTGGAGGTCTCTACAGGTGGTGCAGAATCAAAACTGGGGTCAATTACATGCAGGGTGAGTGCTTTAAGCCCTGAAAATATTTCTTCTATAGGCCTGAGGAGCCTCACAAGTAGGATTCAGTGTACAACTGGGCCACTTCCTGTTAAATTCAGGCAACCTGAAAGTTCAATGCTAGGGACTGGTGATGTAGCCCTACTCGAGCCCAGTAGTACTGAAGTTCTCCAAGGTCATCTAAGTTGCGCTTGGATATCCGGGACTATATCTGACTGTTCTTGGGAGGTCATTTGATACTGGGGGTCCATGCTCATGTGACTTTGCCCCCTGAGTATTTCCTTTGTCCTTGAATTCAAAACTTTCTTTGAATTGTTTATATTAGAGCACATTCCTTCAAAAAATCAAGAAGATGCTCCATACATTATACAGCACTTGACTTCACCTAAAGGTCAAGAAATGATTTATTCTGCTCTGGATTTGGGGTTCACTATGGTAAATATTGCTAAAGGTTAACACTGGGAATTACTTTAAAGATTAAAGAGTTGCCGCTTACACCTGGGTTTAATTCCAGTAGATTGATTTCAGTATTCTGGCTGCAAAATTGACTTGCTTTGAGTGTACTGAGAGGGACCATGAGATTGAGAATTGCATAAGAGTATTATTTCTATGCAATAGTTAGATTGAGATTATGGCTTAATTTAATTGCCTCAGTCAAGGTGGTTTGTTTCAAAGAAGGCAGTGATTTCCCAGATGTGTGCTTATGGGTAGAGTCTAAATGTCCAATTCACTTTGGAATTGTTTCATATATTCAAAGAGTTTTGATTGAGCCTGGGGAATGTACTTCATTTATTCACTGATCAGATTTTGCTCAATTGGGTCAGAGTACTTTAATATAATAATGGCACTTAGTTATTTATGTGCTGCAATTAAAATCAGCACTCAAAATTTAATTTGTAGGGATGTTTTAGAGATAATGGTATATTATATTAGAAGAATATGTGTTTCCATGATGGAGACGAGAAATTGTTATCTAATTCTGATGATTAAAAATTATCAGTCACTGCAGGGTTCCTAAGGGCTTTTTCTGTGACAGATAAGTTGTTTCCTTTGGTTTGTGCTAGGTAGATGGATTTCAAAATCATAGTAAAATTAGGACTAACAATCTAGACTTTTCATTTGTAGAAAATGCTTGATCTATCATTCACCTTAATTCTCCCTAATTTATAAGTAAGAAAAATTAAAGTAGAAATGGAGCAGTTGGTAGTATCATACCTTTAAACCTTAAAGAAAACTTCCTGCCTTTGAGTAAAAACATTAGCATCTACACCATTATGTTTTCTTCCCCTACATTCAGTTCTCTTCTTTTTCCACCTCCACTTACATTTTATTTTATTTTTTTACTTATTTTTTTTAATTTTTAATTTTTACAATTACAAAGATATACAATTAAAAAAGTTCATACTTGGGTTTTGGTCATACAGTGTTCCAGCACCCATCCCGCCACCAGTGCCCATCTCCCACCACTAACGTCCCGGTTCCCTCCCCCCTCCCCCAGCCCTCCTCCATGGTAGGTTCTTTATTTCTTTCCGTTTCTCTCTCTTTCTCTTTTCCTTCCCCTCCAGACTATGGATTACAGAACATACATTAAAGGGTTGTCATGTGTATCTTTTTGCCTCTATTTAATGCTCAGTTCTAGGTTGGCATTAGTACCCTCTTCAATTGTTCACTTACATTTTAGAACATCTAAATGTGAGAAAAAATTGAAGAATTGGAATTGGATGTTAATCTTTTATCAAATATATAACAAGATTATCTTGTCTCTTCTACCTCCATCCTAAATATATTTTCACATATGGGATATTGACCTACATAACTAGAGTTCCAGAGTCTATTCCAAGTTGATTTAATAGATTTTATCCCAGTGTGGCAATAAGTAATTCAATTCCTGATAAATTGATATCAAATTCATAGCAGAGGATAAAAAAGAAGAAAATAAATTCCTGTGTATTGATTTTGTGTGGCATAATTGTGAATGGGATTGTTTTCTTAATATCCCTTTCTGCGCTTTCATAATTTGTATATAGGAAAGACATTGACTTTTGGGTATTGGTTTTATACACTGCCACTATACTATAGGTATCCATTGTTTCTAGGAGCATTTTGGTAGAGAGTTTAGGGTACTCTAGGCATAGTATCTTGTTATCTGCAAATAGTAAAAAGTGCTCTTCCTCACTTATCATCAGGGACATACAAACCAAAACAATGAGATATCATCTTACAGCACAGAGACTGGTATATATCCAAAAGAGCAAGAACAACCCCAGGCGCAGATGCTGGAATAAAGGACTCTTATCCACTGTTGGTGGGAATGTTGACTGGTACAGTCTTTTGGGAAAATAATTGGACATTCCTCCAAAAACTAGATATTGAGCTCCCATTTGACCCAGCAATACCACTCCTGGGAAGATACCTTGGATACCCAAAAACACACACAGAAACACCATCTGCACTTCCATATGCACACAGCACTAGTCACAATAGCTAGAATCTGGAAACAACCCGAGTGCCCAAGAACAGAAGACTGGATAAAGAAACTATGATACATCTACACAATGGAAAACTATGCAGCTGTTAGGAAAAATTGTCATGAAATTTGCATACAAATGGATTGGCATGGAGATTATCATGCTGAGTGAAATGAGTCAGAAGGAAAAGGACAGATATAGAATGATACAAATGATATAATATACACCACTTTTCTACAAATTGGTGGAAATGGTAATGCCACACTAGAACTGAACATTGAATATAAGCAAAGGCGTAAACATGATAACCCCCTAAATGTATGTATGGAAAGCCACAATGCATAAGAAAAAGGGAAAGAAACAGAGAGAGAAAAAATAGAGAGAGGGAAGAGAGAGAGAGAGAAGATGAAAAGTGCCTGCTATAGAGGCAGGCTGGAGGAGTGGGGAGGTATTTGGGGATTTTCGTGGTGGGAAATGTGCACTGGTGGAGAGATGGGTGCTGCAACAAGTATAACTGAAACCCAATCATAAGCCGCTTTGCAAATGTCTTTATCATAGTGTTATAAAATCAATCAAACAATCGATTAATTAATTAAATCCATAGCATAGACCTGAGAGATAGTACAGTTGGCAAGGCCTTTGCCTTTTGCCTTGCATGAACCCAACCTAGATTTGATCCCTGGCACCTTATGTGATACCCTGTTTACATACAGGACTGATTCCTGAGCACAACCAGGAATGATCCCTAAGAACAATAAAGTATGCCCCTTCTCCACAAAAGCAAACAAAAAAGCAAAGCATCTGGTAATATGAATATAAAATCCATTAAAATTAGGAGGATCCCTCGGTATTAACTTAGACAGAATATTATCTCCTAAAATTCAGAGTATGCTGGTGAAGTCATGGAAAAAGCTGCTCCAATTTGAGATAAGAGCCCAATTTCTAGTGTGGAATTGGTAAGATTTTTTCAGGTATTTTTGTATCTACCTTCAGCTCACATACTGTTCATTTGTAGGTAAATAGAACACTTGACGTTTGTCCGTCATCTACAAGCTGTTTACACGAGTCATCCTGAACAGGATTGGCAGAACAATAGATGAAGGACAACCATGCGAGCAAGCTGGCTTCGGAAAGGATTCAGTACAATCGACCATATCCACACAGTAACCAAGCTCATTGAGGTTTGCAGGGGAGTACAAAATGCCACTCTGTCTCACGGTCATTGATTTAAAGAAAGCCTTTGATTCTGTGGAGACTGAAGCAGTTATCGAAGCCCTAGCCAAACAGGGTGTTCAAACCCAATGCATCAAGATCCTTCGTGAGCTGTATTACGAATTCACCACCAGGATCTCACCATTCTACAAAGAAGTGATCATATATGTTAAAAGAGGGGTTCGACAGGGTGATACCATTTTACCAAAACTCTTCAGCGCCACCCTCGAGAACATCATGCAACAATTAGAATGGGAAGGAATGGGAGTGAAGATAGATGGTTAGCAACTACACCACGTCTGCTTCGCTGATGACATCATTCTAATAACACCAAACATTAGCCAAGCAGCACAAATGCTGGCTGACTTCCACCGAGAATGTGGAAAGATAGGTCTACAGCTGAATCTAAAAAAAAACTATGTTTATGAAAAATGAACTAGTTCCTGAGGCCCCATTCACTCTCAATGGAACAAACATCTCTGAATGCAGCAGTCATGTGTACCTAGGTCGAGAAGTCAACATGATGAACGACCTAAAACCTGAGCTGCGCAGGAGGAAGAGAGCGGCATGGAATGCCTTCAAAGGCATCGAAGAAATAGCTAAAAGGACAAAGAACCTATGGCTCCAGGCACATCTCTTTGACTCCACTGTTCTCCCTGCATTAACATACACCTCAGAGTCCTGGGCCCTACGAAAGCAGGATAGAGAATGCTATTCGGGTCTCCCAGAGAGGAATCAAAGAGCTATGCTTGGAATATCACTCCTCACTCAAGTGAGAGAAGGAATCGGAGTTCCAACCTCCATCACTATTCCAGAATCAGGGGCGCTGTCTCATTTGCCATGGCATCGAAAATCAGATGGGCTGGACATGTAATGCGATTTGGAGATGACCGCTGGACTAGAGCTGTTACCGACTGGATCCCACAGGTTGTCAAAAGATCTTGTGGCCACCCACTTACAAGATGGTCAGACTTCCTTGTTAAGACCCTGAAGGAACGGTTTGAGGCTCTTCATAGTCCTGAATCAACCAGATGCCATTGGTCTACATTAGCACGTGATAGGGTCCAATGGAGATGTTACTGGCGCCGCTTGAGCAAATCGATGAATAACGTGATTCAAGTGATCAAGTGACGTTTGGAGGTGATACTTTTATTTTATCTCAGTGAACCAGATACCAATAATCTTTTCAAGAGTTGATACAACTTCTCTCTGAATTTCTAACTCATTGTGTATTCCTCAGAAGTTAATATGTTGATGAGGAAAGGTAATATTTGTTGAGACTGGAGCGATAGCAAAGCAGGTGGGGAGCTTGCCTTGCAGATGGCTGACTCAGGTTTAATCTCCAGCACTCTGTATAGTTCTTCATGCCCCAACCTGATTGCCTGAGTGTTCCCTGAGTTCAGTGACAGAGCCAGAAGTAAGGTCTAAGCACTGCTGGGTGTGACTCCAAAACAAACACAAAGCAAAATGATTACAACCTCTCTTCTAAGATAATATTAAACTTTAATTCACCACTAAAGTTCAAAGATTTTATTGTCCTTACTTGACACCTTTTATTGGGGCGGGGGAGATGTTCTTTTTATTTTTTTTTTTTTAAAAACTATTTCATTATCACACTGTGAGATATACAATTACAAAGATGTTTATGTCTGGGTTTCGGTCATACATTGTTTCAGCACCCATCCCTCCACCAGTGCCCATTTCCCACCACCAATGTCCCCGATTTCCTCCCCAATCCCCTAGCCTGCCTCTATGGAGAGTTCTTTTATCTTTTCTCTTTGCCTTTCTCTCTCTCTCTCTCTCTCTCTCTCTCTTCTCTTCCCCTTCTCTTACACATTGTGGATTGCCATACATACATTTAGAGGTTAATACATTTAGAGGTTATTATGTGTATCTTTTTGCCTATATTCAATGTACACTTCTAGGTTGGTATTATACGCTTATAATAATTGTTAGCACACTGTTCCCTTCTCTGTTCCACCCAACTTCTGACTCCCCAGACGCTTGTGGTAGAGTCCACTTTGGAAAAGACCTCTTGACCTACGTTTTGTCTGACCTTGAATATTGGAATCATAATATGTATATATTATGCTCTGCATATGTATCATAATATGCATATGGTATCATAATATACATATATTATGCTCTGCCACCCCAGCAGAGCCTCACAACAAGCCAGACGACCCCCCTTCTCCATGGGGCCCGCCATTTTCCACATCCAGATTTCCCTCTCGTCATGTCACAACTCCACCCAGCAAACCAGACTATCACAGCCCAGATCATCGACATCCACCCTGCAGCAGTTTTTTTCAATCCGGCCCAGGTATGCTGAACCAGACACTCTCAGACATGGGGCAGAGCTGCTACTTGCTCTCCCTGTGCCCAGCCGCTCGTGAGGCGCCCGGGAGGCATGGCGGGTTCTAGACCTAGCCTGCCACCCCAGCAGAGCCTCACAACAAGCCAGACGACACCCCCTCCTCCATGGGGCCCGCCATTTTCCACATCTGCACTTCCCTCTCCTCACGTCACAACTCCACCCAGCAGAACCAGACTATCACAGCCCAGATCATCGACACCCACCCTGCAGCAGTTTTTTTTTTCAATCCAGCCCAGGTAGGCTGAACCAGAGATTCTCAGACATGGGGCAGAGCTGCTACTTGCTCCCCCCTGTGCCCAGCCACTCATGGGAGAGGCATGGCAGTTTCTAGTCCTGGCCTGCCACCCCAGCAGAGCCTCACAACAAGCCAGATGACACCCCCGACTCCATGGGGCTGCCGTTTTCCACATCCGGTCTTCTTTTTCGTAACAACTCCACCCAGCAGACCAGACTATCACAGCCCGGATCATCGACATCCACCCTGCAGCAGTTGTTTTTTCAATCCAGCCCAGGTATGCTGAACCAGAGACTCTCAGACATGGGGCAGAGCTGCTACTTGCTCTCCCTGTGCCCAGCTGCTCGTGAGGCGCCCGGGAGGCATGGCGGGTTCTAGCCCTAGCCTGCCACCCCAGCAGAGCCTCACAACAAGCTAGATGACCCTCCCCTCCTCATGGGGCCTGCCATTTTCCACATCCGGACTTCCTTCTCGTCACAACTCCACCCAGCAGACCAGACTATCACAGCCCGGCTCGCACGGCCACTCAGCGGCCACGCGGTTCATCTATAAATGCTTTATTTAAGGTGACTGCAAAGAGTATGCCACCCGCACGGCAAGTCTGGTAAGCTGCTCGTGTAGTATTTGATATGCCAAATACCAGCAACATTTATATTAGGTCATTCCCGTGACCTAATATAATGGTTTGAGGCTCTTTATGTTCCTGGAGCAAGTGGATGCCTTTGGGTTCTACTAGCTTGAGACAGGACATATGGAGATATTACTGGTGCCCACTCTAGCAAATAGATGATTAATGGGAAGATAGTTATAGTGATAGTGAATATGTATATATATGTATCTATATATGTATCTATATAATTTATGTCATGAAAATAAATGAAGTCATTCTATATCTGTCTCTTTTCTTCTGTCTAATTTCACTCATCATGATCCTCTCTGTTTCCATCTATTTATAGGCAAATTTCATAACTTCATTTTTTCCTAATAGCTGCATAGTATTCCACTGTCGGGCACTCTGGTTGTTTCCAGATTCTGGCTATTGTGAATAGTGCTGCTATGAACATAAACGTGGGGATGGTGTTTCTGCTGTGTGTTTTGGTATATTCCCAGGAGTGGTATGACTGGGTCAAATGGGAGTTCAATTTCTAGTCTTAGAGGAATGTCCATATTGTTTTCCAAAGAGGCTGTTTCAGTTGACATTCCCACCAACAATGGATGAGAGTCCCCTTTTCCCGCATCCACACCAGCACTTATTGTTCTTGCTCTTCTGGATATGTGCCCGTCTCTGTGGTGTGAGATGATATCTCATTGTTATTTTTATTTGCATCTGATGACTAATGATGATTAGCATTTTTTTCATATGTCTATTGGCCATTCAAATTTCTTCCTTGTCAAAGTTTCTGTTCATCTCTTCTTCCCATTTTTTGATGGGGTTGTTTGTTTTCTTCTTGTAAAGTTCTACCAGTGCCTGATATACCCTGGATATTAATCCCTTATCAGATGGGTATTGGGTGAATATTCTTTCCCATTTTGTGGACTGTTTTTGTGTCTTGGTCATTGTTTCTTTTGCAATGCTAAACTTTTTAGTTTTATGTAGTTCCATATGTTTATCCTTTCTTCTAGTTGTTTTGTTAGTATGTTTTGTCTTTGAAGATGTCTTTAGCTTCAGTGTCGTGGATGGTTATTCCTATATTTTCTTCAATGTACTGTATGGATTCAGGTCTGATATTGAGATCTTTAATCCATTTTGATCTGATTTTTGTGCATGTGTTAGACAGATGTCTAAATTCATTTTTTTATATGTAGCTGCCCAGTTTTCCCAGCACCACTTGTTGAAGAGGCTTTCCTAGTTCCATTTCGTACTTTTCGTTCCTTTGTTGAAGATTAAATGATCATGTGTTTGAGGCTGGTTGTCAGGATATTCAACTCTATTCCATAGGTCCACATGTCTGTTTTTATTCCAATACCATGCTATTTTAATTACTACTGCTTTGTAGTAGAGTTTGAAGTTGGAGAAGGTGATGTCTCCCATCCTCTTTTCCCCAAGGATTGCTTTAGCTATTCATGGGGGCATATTATTCAATACAAATTTCAGGAGAGTTCTGTCAATTTCTTTGAAAAATGTCATGGTTATCCTTATAGGGATGAGATTAATCTGTATAAAGCTCTAGGGAGCATTGCCATTTTGACAACATTAATTCTTCCGATTCATAAGCAGGGAATGTGTTTCAATTTCCTTGTGTCCCCTTTTATTTCTCGTATTAAAGTTTTGTAGTTCTCTTTGTAGAGGTCCTTTATGCTCTTTGTCAAACTGATTCCTAGGTATTTAATTTTCTGTGGTACAATTGTGAATGAGATCATTTTCTTGATATCCCTTTCTTCTCTTTCGTTATTTGTATATAGGAAAGCCACTGACTTTTGGGCATTGACTTCGTATCCTGTCACTCTAGTATAGGTATCTACTGTTTCTAGAAGCTTTTTAGTTGAGAGTATAGGGTTCTTTAGGTATAATATCATGTCATCTGCAAATAGTGATAGCGTGACTTCTTCCTTGCCTCGAAGTTATTTTCTTCTCTGATTATATATGGCAAGTACTTCCAGTACTAAGTTGAATAGAAGTGGTGATAGTGGGCAACCTTGTCTTGTCCCGATCTTAGGGGAAGGCTTTTAGTTTTTCCCCATTGAGAATGATGCTTGCCAAGTTGTCACTATTTGAAGATGACATGATATTATCCCTGGAAAACCCGAAACTCTCTACCAAGAGGCTCCTAGAAATAATACATTCCTATAGTAGAGTGACAGGGTACAAAATCAATACTCAAAAGTCAATGGCCTTCCTATATGCAAACAGCAAAAGAGAAGAAAGGGACATTAAAGAAACTATCCCATTCACAAATGCACCGCAGAAAATCAAATACCTAGGAATCAGTTTGACAAAGAATGTAAAGGATCTCTACAAAGAAAACTACAAAATGTTACTTCAGGAAATAAAGAAGACCTGAGGAAATGGAGACACATTCCCTGCTCATGGATTGGAAGGATTAACATTATCAAAATGATAATACTCCCTAGAGCTTTATACAGATTCGATGAGGTCCCTATAAAGATACCCATGATGTTTTTCAAAGAAATTGAACAAACACTCCTGAAATTTGTATGGAATAATAAACCCCCACGAATAGCTAAAGCGATCCTTGGAAAAAGAAGATGGGAGGTATCACTTTCCCCAACCTCAAGCTCTACTACAGAGCAGTTGTAATTAAGACAGTGTGGTATTGGCATAGAGACAGACCGTAGACCTATGGAATAGAACTGAATATCCTGAAACACACTCTCAAATATATAACCACTTAGTCTTCGATAAAGGAGCAAAAAATATTAAGTGGAGCAAAGAAAGCCTCTTCAACAAATGGTGCTGGGAAAACTGGGCAGCTACATGTAAAAAAATGAACTTAGACCTCCTTCTAACGCCATGCACAAAAGTCAGATCAAAATGGATTCTAGATCTCAACATCAGACATGAATCTATAAGGTACATCGAAGAAAACATAGGAGAAATGCTCTACGACATCGAAACTAAAAGTATCTTTAAAGATGACATACCACTGACCAAGCAAATGGAAGCAAAGATAAACAAATGGGATTATATAAAATTGAAAAGCTTCTGCACATCAAAAAAAACGGTGACCAAGATACAAAGACAATCCACAGAGTGGGAAAGGATATTCACCCAATACCCATCTGACAAGGGGTTAATATCCAGGATATATCAGGCACTGGTAGACCTTCACAAGAATAAAACAGCCAACCCCATCAAAAAATGGGGAGAAGAAATGAACAGAAGCTTTCAAAAGGAAGAAATTTGAATGGACAAAAGGCATATGAAAAAGTGCTCTTCATCATTAATCATCAGGGAGATGCAAATCAAAACAACAATGAGGTACCATCTCACACCACAGAGACTGGCACACATCCAAAACAGCAAGAACAACTGGTGCTGGCGTGGACGTGGGGAAAAAGGGACTCTCATCCACTGTTGGTGGGAGTGCCAACTGGTCCAGCCCTTTTGGAAAACAATATGGGCATTCCTCCAAAAACTAGACATTGAGCTCCCATTTGATCCAGCAATAGCACTCCTGGGAATATACCCGAGACACCGAAAAACACATAGCAGAAACACTATCTGTACTTCTTTATTCATCTCTGCACTATTCACTATAGCTAGAATCTGGAAACAACCTAAATGCCCGAGAACAGAGTACTGGCTAAAGAAACTGTGGTTCATCTACACTATGGAATACTATACAGCTGTCAGAAAAGATGAAGTTATGAAATTTACCTGCAAATGGATGGACATGGAGACTATCTTGCTGAGTGAAATTAGTCAGAAGGAAAAGGACAGATATAGAATGACTGCATTCATTAATAGGACATAAATAGATACCAATGTTTTACTAAATGTGGGAAATGGTAATGACTGATTAAAACTCACCACTGAATATACACAAAGAGACTTAAGTGATAAACTCTAAATACCTGCAGGGCTAGCCACAATGTGTAAAAGAAGAGGGAGAGAGTTGCAGAGACAGAGAGAGAGAGAGAGAAAGAGAGGAAACAGGGCTACCTGCTGTTGAGGCAGCCTGGGGGTGGTGGGGAGGGGTGGGGTACACTGGTGGTGGAAATGGGTCACTGGTGGAGGGATGGGTGCTGGAATACTGTATTACCAAGTACCAATTGTGAAACACCTTTGTAATTGTATGTCTTACAGTGGTATAATAAAAAATTAAAAAAAAAGAGAATGATGCTTGCTGTGGGCTTTTGGTAGATGGCTTTGACTATATTGAGGATGTTTCCTTCAATTCTCATTTTATGGAGGGTTTTAATTATGTTGGGTGTTGGATCTTTGACACCTTTTTATTTTATTTTTAAGTATTTTATTATACCACCGTGAGGTATACAATTACAAAGATATACAATTACAAAATTCATATTTGGGTTTTGCTCATACAGTGTTCCAGCACCCTCCACCAGTGCCCATCTCCCATCACCAACGTCCCCACTTCCCTCCCACTCCCCAGCCCACCTCCATGGCAGGTTCTTTATTACTTTCCCTTCCTCTCTCTTTCTATTTTTCTTCCCTTCCAGACTATGGATTACAGAACATACATTAAAGGGCTGCCATGTATATCTTTTTGCCTGTTGTTAATGCTCAGTTCTAGGTTGGTATTAGTACTTTCGACAATTGTTAGCACACTGTTCCATTTTCTGTCTTACCTAGCCTCTGACTCCCACACGTTTGTGGACACCTTTTTTAAACTAATGAAGTAGAGTTAAATTCTTTTACAGTGTGTAATTTCTGTGAATTGGAGCAAAGATAATTAGCTTTGCCTAAAAGCCACCCGAGTCACACTTGACTATGCTAGGGCCACTAAAGTGTTACTGGAGATACTTTGGCCCTTCACATGCTATAAATCAGAAGTACTATATACCCTCCTTATATTTGATAAATTTGTTAGAATTCAATTAGGAGAACTCAAAGAAATATTTTGCTTTCAAATTTAAAACTTATTTTATAATAATATAGTTCACATATATCCAGATTAAAGAGATTCATTGAGTAGGTTGTGGGGAGTTGGTGTGGGTAGTGCTAGGGAATGGAATTTTTATACCCTCTCTAAAAAGTATAATTCTCTCCTAATGGCTAAACTCTTTCCTTTTATTTTTTTATGCTTCATTGCACAATTGGTTTTGTCCCCAGGTCCTCTTCCCTCCTGGAGTTCAGGTTGTGGGACACAGGAGTCCAGTCTTCTAATCATATGGTTGTGGTTCTCCTGACAACTAGCTTCCTTACTTAAATGAGGTTCATAAAATAACCACCTCAACATAGCAATAGGCATCTTTATTGCTCTTTCCACTTAAGAATAATCAAGGATTATTAATCAAGAATAATCAAGGATATTCATCTGTTTCTGACACACAAGGAACTCTGTGTCAGAAACAGATGAAGACCAAATGGTTATCTTTTTGTCGTAAATTTCTTGGTCCAGGGGCCAAACTGTATTAGCTAATACATTTCTTGAGAAGAGCTTTTAGGAACAACAGTCCTTGAGCTATTGCATATTCAAAACATGTGTTACATTTTATTATTGAGTGACAACTTAGTTGTTAGATTGACTACAGCACTAAAATTAGTGAAGATGGAGTTATTACTGCTACCGAGGGACTTGGTCTGTGCAACAAAAGGACACTAACTTTGACAACACTGCAGTGAGCTATGATAAGCAGCAATCCTTCTATTTGTGTGGCAGCACTGCCATTCTCTATGAACTAGCATGCTGGGATTGTGTGGTGGATTATTTCGATGTTTCCAGTTTTTTCCATCCCCTTTGCAATATGAACTTGAAGTGCCTCTCATTAAGCAGTTGAGTTTTTCATGACTTAGCTTAGTTAGCACTGAGACTAAAATCGGGAGGCCTTAAATGCTTGTGAGTGTGTGCATTCTCTCATAAAATTTTACCTCTACCATTTGGTAGAGGTGAAATGTTAGCCTGATTACCCTATCTCTAACTCTTAGTCTAATTTCCAGGCATGCAAAAGGATGAGGCTACTCTTGGAAATCCAGCCATTCTCTGACACATCAATTGATCACAGATGCATGAGTGACCTGGAAGCCAAGATTCACAAGCCAGCAGATGGATGAGCAATATAAATGGCTACTGTTCAGGATCTGGAAAGCCATAATCCATGGGACAAACTTAGTCTCATACCTGTTTTGTAAATAGATTAAAATAGACAGGTAACAACCTAGACATACACCTAATATTTGAAGTAAGCAGGCTGTAGTTGCGGGGCAAGTTAAAGGACTAAACCTTTAAACTGTGTAACATGATACCCTCTCAGGTAGATAGTGTTGAAATTGACCCAGATGATGTACAGATCATTATTTGCCGTTATATGTGACGATCCTCCTTGCACTGAAAATCCGATTTTGGAACCAAATGCAGCCTCCCAAAGCAATGTACACATCCATCAGAATATAAAATTAAAATAGGTCGAAGAAATGTTGGCAAGAATGTAATACCACCAGAACTCTTAATTATGATATCAGAATTATCAATTATGATAATTGGTCTGAAAATGGTGCAAGTTGGTAGGCAACTAGTATTTTATTGGCCATGTTCATCATCTGATAATTTCAAATGATTGCTGCTTATAAGTTATAATATAACTTATAATATATTGGTGTAACATCAAAATGCTTTGCCTTCCAAAAAGTAATGTAATAGGGTATGAAAGTTAGCACAGCAAACTTGCCTTGCACACAGCCAACCAGGGCTTGGACCCCGGCATGTCATATGGTCTCCCTTATGATCCTCCTGGCAATCCCTGAGTGCCAGGAGTGATCCCTGAATACAGAGTCAGGATAAGACCCGAACATAGCCAGATGTGACCCAGAACAAGCAAACAAAATGAACATAAGAGTGTTGACGAATGAGGCCTCTATCTCTATCTCTTTTCAAGTTATCCGATAAATTAAGTGGCAAACCTAATGTGGAACATGAAGTATTGCAGTAATTTAGATGCATTTATTGGAGGAGGGATGAGGAGTGGGGCTGAATCCCAAACAGAGCTTGACTGAGCATATCATCTACCATGAGTTTAGATCCTGGAGGTACACAGAGCAGAGGGCAAAGACACAAAAGTGCTGTTTCTCCCTTACATCACAGTTACCACAAATCAGTAATGCATATTATAAGTTCATGTAAGGAGGTAATAAATAAATGTAAATAGGAGAGTTGATAACATATATTCCTAGTAAAAAGTCAATTAGCTTTGAGTATGCTCTCCAAGAGAACTACTTGTGAATCTCCATTATCATGTATTAGCATGAGGCTTTAATTTACCACTAATAGTTCACAGTCACACTACAGTACTTGGGCCATGTAGAAGAATGTCTGTTCTGTATATGTAAAATATATATTGAAAATGAATTAAGTTACCCAAGGGAATGCAAATAGTGTCAGAGTTAAAATATCAACTCAAATTATTATTCCAAAGGTATTTTAGAAAGATACTTTCCATTTTAAGTCACATCTACTCTTTGGAAGATACTGTCTTGTGAACTTGTCACTGGTCTTTTCCATCAGTGTAAAACACTGTCTTAGTCAAATCAAAGCAATAGCCAGAGCAACCCACAAACATGAGAAGCTTTATTAAAACATGACCTAGGCGGGAAAAAATATCTTAAGTTACTATTAAGATTTCTATTTCTCAATTTTAATAAATGAGAATTTTCTCCTACAGACTTACTGAGTATGTCAGTATATTATGCAAGGTAAAATTGAGCAGATCTCTCCCACCTAGCTCAGCAAATCACTTAATATCTGAACTTTCAATTCTTCATTTATAAAAAGATTATAATACTTTTAATGTCCTAGTGATAAAAATGAGTAAGTTTACATAGGTAAACTGTTAGAAAAGAAACTGATACATGCCATAGGCATAAGAAATTTCTGTCATTGTCCATTAACACCTGTTAGTAAATTAAATTTTTTGAATTCTGTTTTTTCCTCAGGCAAGGGTTAAAAAAATCATCTTTCACTATTAGTGGTACTTGGTCAACTTGTGTTGACATTTCCATTGCATTATTAAAGGTCTTGGATTGTACCTTAAATTTAAGTAAAGCTAAATTAAGTATTGACAAATTGTGGTTTTCTATAATATGTCATCACCTGCAGCAATCCTTTAACAGACCAAAAGAACAACATACTTTTAATATGATGCACTCAAGGAATAGTAACTTGTTTTTGTCAGAAATATTTCAAATCTCTGTCTTCTACAATGAATTTCGGCTTTCTTTATTCTCTCCCACCCCAACCACCTTTTTTGAAATGGTTATCCATTTGAAAAATCTTGGGCTACAATTTTGGGAAACTTCACTTGATCACTTGAATCCCATTATTCATCGATTTGCTCAAGTGGGCGCCAGTAACATTTCCATTGGACCTTATCAAAGTGCCAATGTAGCCCAATGGCATCTGGTTGATTCAGGAGTATGAAGAGCCTCAAACCGTTCCTTCAGGATCTTGACAAGGAAGTCTGACCATCTTGTAGTTAGATCTTTTGACATCCCGTGGGATCCAGTCGGCAAAGGCTCTAGTCCAGCGGTCATCTCCAAATCACATTACATGTCCAGCCCATCTGATTTTTTGATGCCTTGGCAAATGAGACAATGTCCCTGATTCTGCAATAGCAACGGAGGTCAGAACTCCGGATTCCTTCTCTCACTTGAGATATGAGTGATATTCCAAGCATAGCTCTTTCGATTCCTCTCTGGGAGACCCGAATAGCATTCTCATCCTGCTTTCGTAAGGCCCAGGTCTCTGAGGCATATGTTAATGCAGGGAGAATGGTGGAGTCAAAGAGATGTGCCCGGAGCCGGAGGTTCTTTGTCCTTTTAGCTATTTCTTCGATTCCTTTGAAGGCATTCCATGCCTCTCTCTTCCTCCTGCTCAGCTCAGGTTTTAGGTCGTTCATCATGTTGACTTCTCGACCTAGGTACACATGACTGCTGCATTCAGAGATGTTTGTTCCATTGAGAGTGAATGGGGCCTCTGGAACTAGCTCATTTTTCAAAAACATAGTTTTATTCAGATTCAGCTGTAGACCTATCTTTCCACATTCTTGGTTGAAGTCAGCCAGCAATTGTGGAGCTTGGATAATGTTTGGTGTTATTAGAACGATGTCATCAGCGAAGCGGAGGTGGTGTAGTTGCCGACCATCTATCTTCACTCCCATTCCTTCCCATTCTAATTGTCGCATGATGTTCTCAAGGGTGGCACTGAAGAGTTTTGGTGAAATGGTATCAACCTGTCGAACCTCTCTTTTGACATCGATGATCACTTCCCTTGTAGAATGTTGAGATCCTGGTGGTGAGTCCGTAATTCAGCTCACAAAAGATCTTGATGTACCTGGGTTTGAACGCCCTGTTTGGCTAGGGCTTCCATGACCACACCAGTCTCCACAGAATCAAAGGCTTTCTGTAAATCAATGAACGTGAGACAGAGTGGCATCTTGTACTCTCTACAAACCTCAATGAGCTTGGTTACCATGTGGATATGTTCGATTGTGCTGAATCCTTTCCGGAAGCCAGCTTGCTCACATGGTTGTCCTTCATCTAGTGTTCTGCCAATCCTGTTCAGGATGACTCTTGTAAACAACTTGTAGATGACGGACAACAGGCATATGGGGCGAAAGGTCATGGGAATGAGGTCTATAATTAATATTCAGTAATATTAATAAATTAATTTAAATTAATAATATTACTTTACAAAATGTATAAATGTCTTATAGTAACAGATTTGTTATTGATTGCATTATAGTAAATTATCTCATAAAATATCTACAATTTAGTCCCTAAATTTAAAACATTTACTAATTCTCAGGTCACGTCAACTGACTCTCAACTTTACCATTGTTCTAAGAGAGAAGGCAGAAGCTATTGGATTTTATGACCAAACTTTTAGAATTGAAATTCACATGCACTGATTCTCTCTATGTCCCATTGGTTGCACAAGTCTACCATATTTGATATGAGAGAATGTTGTACCAGAAGTTTGCTTAATAAAGCACAACGAGACAGATTTGGTGGGAGAAAAGGAAGTCTTTATTTACCCCAGCAGGCTGAGCCAGGAACTTGTTGATAAATTCAAGTGCTAGGCTAAGCACTTGAATTTATCAGCAAGTCTCAAGGCTCCCAAGAGCACTTTTTTCTTTTTTGGGTCACACCTGGCAATGCTCAGGGGTTGTTCCTGGCTCTGCACTCAGGAATTACTCTTGGTGGTGATCAGGGGACCATATTGGATGCCGGAGATCGAACCCGATCGGCCTTATGCAAGGCAAACACCCTACCCGCTCGACTATTGCTCCTGCCCCTCCAAGAGCACTTATATAGAGCGTCTATGACTTCCTACGTGATACGGATATACAGTGTAGCAAAAGACTTGGGGTTATAGGATGGCATCAAGTGCAAAATAATGTTGGGGTTACTGACAACAAGAAAGAGTTACAATCATGGCAACACAAGATAGAGATGTTTATATCAAGGGAAGTCTGGTCAATGTCATTTACAGGAAGAAAATTGAAATTCCCTAAAATCAGGGACTTCATGGTTTCTCTGTTAATGGTGTGTGCAGCTATGAATCAGACATTACAAGGAGACTAGAAAGGGGAAAAAACACCCAAAGATGTGGGGGAACTGTGGACCATTTTAGAGGTTAGTTATTATGCTCAGTTACAAAAAATGAGGAATTTAAAAATCTTGATTCTGTTTTTTAAAATTTTTTAAAAATATTTTATTATACCACCATGAGATATACAATTAAAAGATGTTCATTTTTGGGTTTTGGTCATACAGTGTTCCAGCACCCATCACACACCAGTGCCCATTTCCCACCACCAATGTCCCCGATTCCCTCCCCCTCCCCTAGCCTGCCTCTATGGCAGGTTCTTTATCTCCTTTCTCTCTCTCTCTCTCTCTCTCTCTCTCTCTCTCTCTTTCCTTCTTCTACACATTGTGGACTGCAATACATACATTTAGAGGTTATAATGTGTATCTTTTTGCCTATATTCAATGCTCAGTTCTAGGCTGGTATTATCACTTTCGATGATTATTAGCACAATGTTCCCTTTTCTATCTTACCTAACCGCTGATTCCCACACGTTTTTGGTAGATTCAGCCTGTTGACAAGACCTCCTAATTCATTTTTTGCCTGACCTTGGATATTGGTATCAAAATACATATATATTTATATGATGCATATAAATGCAGTCAGTGGAGTTGAAGAGATGTGCCCGGAGCCGGAGGTTCTTTCTCTTTTTAGCTATTTCTTTGATGCTTTTGAAGGCATTCCTTGACACTCTCTTCCTCCTGCGCAGCTCAGGTTTTAGGTCATTCAATATGTTGACTTCTCGACCTAGGTACACATAACTGCTGCATTCAGAGATGTTTGTTCCATTGAGAGTGAATGGGGCCTCTGGCACTAGTTCATTTTTCATGAACATAGTTTTGTTCAGATTCAGCTGTAGACCTATCTTTCCACATTCTCGGTCGAAGTCAGCCAGCATTTGTGCTGCTTGGCTAATGTTTGGTGGTATTAGAACGATGTCATCAGTGAAGCGGAGGTGGTGTAATTGCCCACCGTCGATCTTCACTCTCATTCCTTCTCATTCTAATTGTTGCATGATGTTCTCGAGGGTGGCGCTGAAGAGTTTTGGTGAAATGGTATCACCCTGCCAAACCCCTCTTTTGACATCAATGATCATTTCTTTGTAGAATGGTGAGATCCTGGTGGCAAATCTGTAATACAGCTCACAATGGATCTTGATGTATTGGGTTTGAACGCCCTCTTTGGCTAGGGCTTCGATGACTGCTTCAGTCTCCACAGAATCAAAGGCTTTCTTTAAATCTATGAACTTGAGACAGAGTGGCATCTCGAACTCCCTACAAAACTTCAATGAGCTTGGTTACCGTGTAGATATGGTCGATTATGCTGAATCCTTTTCGGAAGCCAGCTTGCTCTCATGGTTGTCCTTCATTTAATGTTCTGCCAATCCTGTTCAGGATGACTCAAGTGAACAGCTTGTAGATGACAGACAACAGGCAGATGGGGTGTTAGTTGCCGATGTTGTGGATGTCTCCCTTCTTGAACAGTAGAACTGTCCTGTTGGTTTTCCATTGGGAGGGCACCTTGCATTCGGACAGGTAGCATGTGAAGAGCCGAGCCAGTATATTGATGAGTACTGAAGGCAGATTCTTCAAGTGTTCAGGTCTGACTTTGTCTGGGCCTGGTGCTGTTCCCTTCTTTACTGACGAAATGGCATGTCGGATTTCAGAAGGGAGAACATTGGGAATGACAATTCCATCCTGCAGAAGTTGGTATGTGGGCAGGTGGACCTGGCTATAAAAGAGATCTGAGTAGAACTTATGGATAATCTTCTCCATTGTCTTTCTGGAAGATGTGATAGATCCATCAGGATGTTGGAGGGCAGTCATCTTGGTCTTATAGTTGGTAAAAGGACAGGAGGGCTTTGCAAATGCTTTTCCTAGCTTCTGCTGCATCTTCCAGTATTTCTGCTCTTCTCTCTTTGAGGTCTTCCTTTATCGCTTTTCTGCACTGCTTTGCAAGCTTGGATGTTAGCATTTTGGTCGCCCGAGGTTCGCGCCTTGCCACGTTGGTGAATGAGCTCGAGAGTTTTTGAAGACAGGCTTCCTTTTTGTGGCTTTTTCTCTCTTGCATTCTTCGCACAATCAATGAGGTGCTGAACTAGTTGGTTGTACTCTTCATCGATGTCATCAATGATGGTATCTTCCTGTGTTGCTGCGATGATGCCAAATAGTTCCCAGTTGATGGTCTTCCTGAGAGTTCTCTTAAACTTTGCAGCCTTTTCTTCCCATTGCATGAAGTAGAATGAAGTAGAATTTTGCATGAAGGAGACGGTAGTCCGATCCTGTTTGGAAATTTGGGATGACAGCAACTTCGGTCAGGCAAAACCTTTGAAGAAGATGATGTGGTCAATTTCATTGTGGAACTGTCCACCAGGGGATTCCGATGTCCAACATTTCCGATTTAGCCTTCTGGAACTGTGAGTTCCCATGAATTAACACCATTCTCCCTCCATTAAAATACGCCTTAGAGACCTGGGCCTTACGAAAGCAGGTTGAGATTACTGTTTGGGTCTCCCAAAGAGGAATCGAAAGAGTTATGCTTGAAACATCACGCTTCACTCAAATGAATGAAGGAATCCAGAGTTCCTCATCCTCCATCATTTTTCTAGAGTCAGGGATGCTGTCTTGTTTGCCAAGGCATTGAAAATCAGATGGACTAGACATGTAATGTAATTTGGAGATAACCGCTGGACTAGAGTCATTACCGACTGGATCCCATGGGATGTCAAAAGATCATGTGGCCGCCCACCTATAAGGTTTTCAGACTTCTTCATCAAGACCCTGAACAAAGGGTTTGAGGCTCTTAATATTCCTGAAGCAACCCGATGCCATTGGGCTACACTTGCATGTGATAGGGTCAAGTGGAAATGTTACTGGTGCCCGCTCGAACAAATTGATGAAAAACTGGATGCCAAGTGATCAAGTGAAATACAGTCATTCTATATCTGTCTTTTTCCTTCTGGCTAATTTCACTCAACATGTTCCTCTCTATGTCCATCATATATAGGCAAATTTCATAACTTTAATTTTCCTAACAACTGCATAGTATTCCATTGTGTAGATGTATCAACGTTTCTTTTTCCAGTCATCAGTACTTGGGCACTCTGGTTGTTTCCAGATTTTGTCTATTTTGAATAGTGCTGCTATGAACATAAACGTGGAGATGGTGTTTCTGCTGTGTGTTTTTGGCTTCCCAGGGTATATTCCCAGGAGTGGTATGGCTGGGTCAAATGGAAGCTCAATTTCTAGTCTTTGGAGGAATGTCCATATTGTTTTCCAAAAAGGCTGTACCAGTCAACATTTCCACCAACAATGGATGAGATTCCCCTTTCCCCATATCCATGTCAGCATTTGTTGTCCTTGCTCTTCTGGATATGTGCCCGTCTCTGTGGTGTGAGATGATATCTCAATGCTGTTTTGATTTGCATCCTCTGATGATTAGTGATGATGAGCATTTTTTCGTATGCCTTTTGGCCATTCGAATTCCTTCCTTGTCTATGTTTCTGTTCATTTCTTCTCCCCATTTTTTGATGGGGTTGGCTGTTTTCTTCTTGTAAAGTTCTACCAGCTCCTGATATATCCTAGATATTAATCCCTCATCAGATGGGTATTGGGTGAATATTCTTTCCCATTCTGTGGACTGTCTTTGTATCTAGGTCACTGTTTCTTTTGAGGTTCAGATGCTTTTTAGTTTCATGTAATCCTATATGTTTATCTTTGCTTCCAGTTGCTTTATTAGTGGTGTTTCATCTTTGAAGATGCCTTTAGCTTCAATGTGGTGGCGGGTTTTCCTATTTTGATGGAGTGATTTTTTTTCCTTATGGATTCAGTTCGATATTGAGATCTTTAATCCATTTAGATCTGATTTTTTGTGCATGGTGTTAGACAGAAGTTCAAGTTCATTCTTTTGTATGTAGATGTCCAGTTTCCCCAGCACCATTTGTTGAAGAGCCTTTCAACAGCTCATTGATTTCCTAAATTTTATTATTTCCTTCTTTCTGCCTGGATTGGGCTCCTTTTGTTGGAATTTTCTAATATTTTGAACTGTGAAGTCAGGTTATTTATTTGGGCCTTTTCTTTTTACCTGATGAATGCTTGCAGTGCTATGAACTTTTCTCTTAACACTGCTTTCGCTGTATCCCACAAGTTTTTATAGTTTTTATAGTTGGTGTCTTCATTTTCATTTGTTTCCAGGAATCTTTGAATTTCTCATTTAATTTCTTCTATGAACTGGTAGTTCAGCAGTGAGCTGTTCTGTTTCCAGGTGTTTGTCTTGGCTCTTACATTCTGTTTTTTAATCATAATTAATTTTATGTTTCTGGTTTAAATATTTATTATTATACCTCTTATGCTATTACTTTCCCATTCTTGAGAATTTTCCTATCCAATCTTCATTTTATTGTATAATATGTAG